>BQNB010078218.1:0-30612 GCA_026074375.1 Tanacetum coccineum
TATAAAGCCATTTTTCCTTTCATTTTTAGGTTAGCTACTCCATAATATTTTTCATCTTTAGGGTTTGTAGCAACTCTTGTTTCTTTAAATGAAAAAGTTCTTTAATGTTTAATCTTTTGTGCTATTGATATTGTGATTAATCCATGGAATGATCTAGGGATCTTACAAAATCAGTGCCGAAAAACCAACATCAATGCCCAAGGAAGAGCCTACATGCTGAGAGATAAAAATGCGCATCAAGACCCGAATGTAGTTACATGTATGTTTCTTCTAAATTAGCATTTAGTTAAAGTATTATTTGATTCTGGAGCTGATAGAAGTTTTATATCCATATCTCTTGCCTCTAAGCTAAATCTTCCTTCTATTACAATAGATGCCTTTTATGATATCGAAATGGCCGACGGAAACATAGTAAGCACAAACACCGTTATAAAAGGCTGCACTCTAACTTTGTTAGATCAATCCTTCGAAATTGAACTCATGCCAATAAAACTCGGTAGTTTCGACGTTGTTATTGGTATGGACTAGTTGTCCAAGTATCATGCCAGAATTCTCTATGATGAGAAAGTCGTTCACATTCCTATCAACGATGAAACTCTAATCATTCAAGGTGATCAAAGTAAAACTCGACTAAATCTCATATCCTGTATAAAGACCGAAAGGTATATATCCCGAGGTTGTCAAGTTTTCATGATTCAAGTAATGGAAAAGAAGTCAGACGAGAAAAGATTAGAAGATATCCCCGTAGTCAAAGAATTTTCAGATGTTTTTCCTGAAGATCTACCTGGTCTTCCTCCCATTCACCAACTAGAATTCCAAATTGACCTAATCCCCAGAGCAGCGCCCGTAGCTCGAACACCTTATAGATTGGCTCCTTCAGAAATACAAGAGTTATCTAATCAACTTCAAGAACTAACAGACTGAGGTTTCATTCGACTGAGTACATCGCCTTGGGGAGCTCCCATCTTATTTGTTAAAAAGAAAGACGGATCTTTCAGAATGTGTACCAATTACCGAGAGTTGAATAAACTTACCATAAAGAATCGTTACCCATTACCCAGGATTGATGATTTATTCGATCAACTTCAAGGGTCAAGCGTTTATTCAAAAATCGACTTAAGATCAGGTTATCATCAACTGAGAGTAAAAGATGAAGATATTCCTAAGAATGCTTTCAGAACAAGATACGGACATTATGAATTTCAAGTCATGCAATTTGGTTTAACAAATGAACCTGCGGTATTCATGGATCTCATGAACCGTGTGTGTAAACCATATTTGGATAAATTCGTAATAGTATTTATCGATGATATTCTTATCTACTCTCGTAACGAAAAAGGACATGCAAATCATCTTAGAATAATCTTGGAATTACTTCGAAAAGAGAAGTTGTATGTCAAGTTCTGTAAATGTGATTTCTGGATTCATATCGTGCAATTTCTTGGACATCTCATTGATAGACAAGGACTTTATGTTGACCCTGCCAATATTAAAGCTGTTAAGAATTAGACATCTCCCACTACGCCCATAGAAGTGCGTTAATTCTTAGGACTCGCTGGCTATTATCGAAGATTTATCGAAGGTTTTTCAAAAATTGCAAAGCCTTTGACTAAATTAACCCAGAAAAACAAGAGTTACATCTGGGGCGAAGAACAAGAATCAGCTTTTCAACTCCTTAAACAGAAACTTTGTAAAGCACCAATCTTAGCATTACCAGAAGGAAATGATGATTTTGTCATTTATTGTGATGCTTCTCTTCAAGGTCTAGGAGCTGTATTAATGCAACGAGAAAAAGTCATTGCTTATGCATCTCGACAACACAAACCTCACGAAGAAAACTATACCACTTATGATCTTGAATTAGGAGCAGTAATATTTGCTCTTAAAATCTGGAGACACTATCTATACGGTACGAAGTGTACAGTATTCACTGATCACAAGAGCCTTCAACATATTCTTCGTCAAAAAAAATTGAATATGAGGCAACGTCGATGGTTAGAATTACTCTCAGATTATGATTGTAAGATTTGCTATCATCCTGGAAAGGCAAATGTTGTAGCAAATGCCTTAAGTCAAAGAAACAAATCAAACCTCTCTGAGTTAGAGCATTAATCCTAACCGTTCATCTAAAATTACCATCTCAAATTCTTGAAGCCCAAAATAAATCCCTCAAATAAGAAAATGTCAAAAATGAGAACCTACGAGGAATGGACAAATCATTTGAAATTTATCCTGATGGAACTCGTTATATCAAAAACCAAAGCTGGTTACCACTTTTTGGCAGTTTAAGAGACTTAATCATGCATGAGTCTCATAAATCGAAATATTCTATTCATCCGGGTTCTGATAAGATGTACCATGACTTAAAGAAACTCTATTGGTAGCCTAACATGAAGGAAATCATAGCAGAATATGTTGGCAAATGTTTGACATGTTCTAGAGTTAAAGCAGAATATGAAAAGCCATCTGGCTTATTGGTATAACCGGAAATTCCTATGTGGAAATGGGAAAGAATAACGATGGATTTTGTTACAAAGTTACCCAAAACCTCAATCGGACATGATACCATCTGGGTCATTGTCAACCGTCTTACTAAATCGGCGCATTTCATTCCCATTCGAGCGACTGATAGTATGGAAACTCTTACGAGGTTATACATCAAAGAAATAGTCTCTCGACATGGCGTGCCAATCTCTATCATCTCGGATCATGACAGTCATTTTACATCTAGATTCTGGCAATCATTGCAGAATGCTTTGGGTACTCGACTAGACATGAGTACAGCATATCATCCTGAAACCGATGAACAAAGTGAAAGAATCATCCAAACACTCGAAGACATGCTAAGAGCCTGTGTCATAGATTTCAGGAAAGGATGGGATAAACACTTACCATTGATAGAATTCTCCTACAACAACAGTTATCATGCTAGTATCAAGACAGCACCATTCGAAGCACTTTATGGTTGAAAGTGTAGATCACCTGTTTGCTGGGCCAAAGTTGGAGATTCTTAACTCACAGGACCAGAAATAATTCAAGAAACCACTGAAAAGATCGTGCAAATTCGTCAACGCTTGCAAGCTGCAAGAGATCAACAAAGAAGTTACGGCAATGTAAGGCGAAAGCCTTTAGAATTTCAAGTTGGCGATCATGTTATGTTGAAAGTATCACCTCGCAAAGGTATCTTTCGATTCTGAAAATGAGGAAAGCTTAATCCCTGATACATTGGACCATTCAAAATCCTTGAACGAATTGGTCCAGTGGCATACAAACTAGAGCTTCTTGAAAAGCTTAGTAGTATCCATAATACTTTAGACGTTTCTAATCTTAAGAAGTGCTTATCCGATGAATCTCTCATTATTCTAATGAAAGAACTTCAACTCGACGATAAACTCAACTTTGTAGAAGAACCAGTGGAGATTATGGATCGTGAAATCAAGCAACTTAAACAAAGTCATATTCCTATAGTCAAAGTGAGATGGAACTCTAAAAGAGGACCAGAGTTTACATAGAAACGCGAAGATGAAATTCATGCCAAATATCCTCATCTGTTTTCAAACATCGCTTCAAAATTCAATTAAATCTCGGGATGAGATTTCTGTAAGGATGGGGATTATAACAACCCGTAATTTTCATAAATGTAAATATCCATCTATTAAGCTAGATGATGTACAATCTATCAATTATATATGAACTCACCTTTTTTCAGGGAAATTTTTTGCTTTGTTACATTACTTACTTTGCCAATATCTCAATATGCAACATTCCTTGCATAACTAAAATTAACGGGCTCAGGCAACCTATCTATGGAAATCCTATCTTCATATATGTCAAGCAAACATCATAATATGTAAAGTCAATATCATAATATCATTTTTACAAAGTACATTACTCATATAAGGTACCATTTGCAACACTATATCAAAACGGGCTTTAAACCGTTACCGTATGCCTCTAAACCCTAAATTCATGAAAGATTAACATCTAAAGTGAATGCACAAGCTACTAAAGCATATTTACAAGTAATATAACATCTCATTTGAAATATAAAATCTCTTCAAGTCAAAGTACAAGTCTCTAAAAGCTCAATATACAAGTCATTAAGCATGAAATCTAAAATATCCATTTTACCTCCGCTTTCATTCTAATTTCTTCACCACCACCTTTGTACAAGCTACTACACTCAATATACAATGTATAAACTCTAATTATTCTATTAATAGGCTTTCATACCTCTTTTTATACTCAAAAGGCTAATTCAAAACCCTAAACACTAAAACCGAGCTAGTTTCTAAACCATGACCCGTTTCTTCATTTTTATCCATTGTAAACCCAAACCAACACTCAATTAAGTTATAATAACTTAATTTAAAACATTCTCAATCATATTCCATCATAATTACATCAATTTACTTCAGCTAGATACAAAACGAATCCAAGAAACCCTAATTATGCCCTAATTAGAACTTTTGACCCTGTTTACTCATTTTCTACCCATTTTAACCCAAACCACCTATCAACTTTTGATTATAATCCTTAACAAAAGTCATAGTATCAGTAACCTATCATTTTTAATCAAATGTATACAAAATTCAAGCTTAAAAACCCTAATTGAGCACTAATGTACCCGAAATCAAAAACCCTTGGAAAGTGATCCATTTTGAAAGTTTTTCTTTCAACCAAGCACCTAAATGACAAGCACCTTACCTCCCTAGCTGCTTACAAGCACCTCTCTTCAAATATCTTCATCTTATATAGTTAAAAATTGATCACATGCTTTCTTGTTCCTTCCTTTGTAGCCGCGGCATACCAAGACCAAAACACCTCACCATAGCTAGTTCCTAGCTTATACAACTCATACACTAGCTTCTACATTTCCCTACCTAGCTTATACACATGTCCCATCTCATATTACAAACTTACCTTGAGCCTTAAGGGTGGTTTGACTATAAATAGGGACCATAAGACTTCATTTTTCTTCATCCCCCACTTCCTCCCTGATAACCCTTACATAGAAGCAATCCTTTGCTCTAATAGATCCTAAGAGGTCTTAAGAAGGCTCAAGTACAGAAAGGAATCAAAAGAAACCATGAGACAAAGCCCGAGAGTCGTTATTCTAGGCGTACGAAGCTAAAAGTCCTGATTCTGACCCGTTTCTAAGCCATAAGCTCAAGACCAGGTTCTCTAAGCTTATATTCTATATTCATACTGTCATAATGTTCATATGATCATGCTAAAATCATAATATAAAGCTTTGAACTCAAAAATCTATGTGTTTTACCTTTTTGATCCAAAACCGTACACCCTAAACCCTAATTTCATGTTTTTACTTAATCTATGAGCTAAACTTGCAAACTTTTGATATAATCTATCCTAATAAGCTTAAATAATCTTATAATAAGTGATTTGATAAGTCATGAAAGAATTTGATCTTAAAACCCGCGCGTTTTCATTTTAAAACCCTAATTTGACCTGTTTCGCTTCCTAGCTTAACGAATCGTTATTTTGAACTTGCGTTGTGTTAAATCTTCATATTTTAGTTTATTATAACTTATAAATGTCTATTGAAATGTTAAAATAAGCTTGCATGGCAATTTAGACATGTTTTGTAATTATAATCCATGCAAGGGGTATATATCGTAACTTTCGGAAACTTATAACTAAAAGGACTAAAAATGTCATTTTATCAAAGTTATAACTACAGGGGTCTATTATGTCACTTTTCAAAGTACAAGGTTTACTTTTTATATCTTTTAAAGTTGAAGGACCAAAGTCGTAAAAGTGCAAACTTCAAGGGTATATTTTGCCACTTTTCAAACTTTAGGGTCTAAAATGTAACATTTTGAAAAAGTATTAAATCATATTCAAAACATTACCAGATATAACTTTAATTAATGCTTGACGTGCTTAACATATCCAGATATTAATTAAAATGCTTAAAACTGCTTATGATATAATCATTATATCATTCATCATCGATGTGCTTTCAAAAATCATGTTCCGGATCTATATCGTACCACAATACTAGGGAGCTTCATATTAAGAAGTTTCATCTTGGTATTATGTTCTGTCTGAGTTGTTGGGTTTTTGATTTAAAGTGCCCTAGCATCACAAACGTTTACTAAATGGCTTCTGAATTATGATGGCCCGAACAGTGTTATGATAATTTTTATATCAACACCGACATCGATGCAAAATCTTACATATTCAATCAAACTAAGACTTGATGTATTACCCCAGGTTGCCTGTGGCGAAGCCGTTACTATTCATTTCATATACCTTTCTATTAATTTCCCTATAATCGTTCAGGTGAGTTCATAGCCTCGCTTTTCAATCTTTTTATAAACCCGCGAGGGAGATACATGCTATAAACATGAATGCAATTATTTCTAAATTCTATTCCAATTTATTATTGCCTAAGTAACTGCTTTGCCTTTAAGACCCCATAATCATGAACCGTTAGTTACTCTACGGAGTGAGCGCGAATGTTGTGAATAGATCTATTTGTGCTGGACTCGCCGTTGGTGTACCTAGTTACATGTAACCAATTGCACATCATTAGAAATCACGCGGGTATTTTGGAAAAGGTACCCGCAGGGGCAACAACATATATATACCCTAAGGCTTCAGATTCATGAGCTAATGGCAATAAATAAATATGTTTTCAATACCGGGTGTATATCAACATAACCCGAATATCGCATTTGCATTCAAATTATATTACTTAAACCTATGAATTTCACTCAACCTTTGTGTTGACTTTTTAGTATGTTTTATCTCAGGTAACTAATGGTACGGAGTGACGAGGACATGAAGATGGAAAAATCGTTATCATTCACACTTTGTAAATACAGATGTTGGGACCTCTCTTTTGTAAAAACTCTGATGAAATAAATGAATGATAACTTATTTTCATAAACGACTCTTTTTGATTCGTTTTCTTTGATTATGACTATTGTACCTTTGAAGTAATACCCCAGATTAGCTTCCGCTGCTATATGTAAAAATGGGGGTGTTACATGTTCATAGCCTCGCATTTCAATGTTTCAAATGTTTTATAAACCGGCGAGGGGGATACATGCTATAAACTATGAATGCAAATATTTTTGTATGCTATCCTAATTTATTATTGCCTAAGTACTTTTGCCTTTAAGTCCCCAATATCATGAATCGTTAATTACTCTATGGAGTGAGCGCGAATGTTGTGAATAGATCTATTTAGGCCAGACTCCCCATTGGTGTACCCATGATATCGGTAACCAATTGCACATCATTATAATATAACTGCGGGTGTTTTGGCAAAGGCACCCGTTAGGGCTATAACATGTGATTATTATATATCCCAAGGCTTCGGATTCATGAGCTAATGGCAATAATATTGTTTTACAAATAACGGGTGTATAACAACGTAACCCAATATCGAATTTGCATTCAAACTATTTAACTTAAACCTATGAATTTCACTCAACCTTTGTGTTGACTTTTTAGCATGTTTATCTTAAGTAATTGAGCAACTTATGGTACGGAGTGGCGTGGACTTGAAGATGGCAAAACTGTTATCATTCAAACTTTATGTTTTAGATTTTGGGACCTCTCTTTTGTAAAAACTCTGATGAATAAATGAATGATAACTAAATTTTCAAAAACGTCTCTTTTTGATTTGTTTTCTATGATTTTGACTATTGTACCTTGAAGTAATACCTCAGATTAGCTTCCGCTGCTATATGTGAAAATGGGGGTGTTATAGATTGGTATCAAGAGCCACGTTATAGAGAACAAGGTTGAAACCTTAACTATAACTAATTTTCTTTATCCATCCAAGAAAGTCCTTCGTGCCGCTATATCTTTCGGAATGGTATGTAAAAATACATAACTATTATATTAGTAAATAAATAACTTATGTTATTTACCGCTGGGTTGTTAAACAGAACGATGTCTTCTCCCAACAATCCTACTTCCAATATAGAGGATGCCTTTTCCTCAAACTTCTTAAACTATCTTCCGGCATCTCCAGATTATATCCCAACTTCACCCGAAAAAACATACTCTAGCTCTTCCAACTCATTTGGAATAGTTCCACTAGCTTCACCAACTCTTTCATTATTTCATGATGATCCCTACATGAAAGTTTTGCAAGCCTTTTATACTGAAAAATCACCTATCCCGCCTCTAACTATCATACCTCCATCTTCAATACCTAATCCTCAAGAATTCTTTCTTCCAAAAGAATTTTGGTCACCTAAGAAACGAGGTCGATCATCTTCTTCTACCTCTTCCTTACCTCAAGTCTTTGAAATAGGAGAAATCTCCCGAAAGATACGCGTAGAGCGTCATGAGGAACAAATCAAAGAAATTCTAAATCATTTAGGGGAACTCTCTCTCAATCGTATTGAGCATATAGAAGATAAAGTCGATGGTCTCAGAAAAGGGCGAGTAATCATCCAACAAGATTTTGATATTTTGGAAGCCGAACTCCAACAAGCACTTGCTCAAATACCAAACACCAGAGGAAACAAATGGGAAGTAACCATAAGATTTCTTTAGCCTGCTTCAGGATTACTAAACTAGGAGACATTATCAACGACATGCAGATTCGTCACCAAGTAGATGTGGAAATCTCCAAGACTCAATTAACGAACTCGAGAACCGTATGGAATGACCACCCAACTACTAGCTTAGATACTAGTATTAGCTTTTAACCTAGCCACGGGATGTGTGGTATAAATAAAAATACTTGTCAAATCTTGACTATGTATAGTACCAAGGCAAGTTGTTCTTAATACAAAGGCAATCCCGTTATACACCTTGTTGTTTCATAATACCAATTTATTCATCTCATCTCATCATCATCATCATCATTCATCCTACATCATATGTATCATTGTTTCCATCCTCATCACCACCATCACAATGCTTATTTTTTTAACTTTAAGCATTTTAAAGAAAAATAAGCATTACACTTCAATCATTTTTAAACATTACATTTCAAAGACTTGTGATATCATTCTTATTTTGTGTTATCTTATGTTGATAGAATGCCTCCCAAAAAGACATAAACATCTGAAGCACCAGCTATAACTTAAGCTGCCATCAGAAAACTAGTAGCTGACAGTGTCACTGCAGCTCTAGAAGCACAAGTTGCAACAATGGCAAATGCTAATCCCAACAGGAAAACTGGTCCTACTGGAACTCCTGTAGTAAAAACGGGTAACTATAAAGAGTTCATAAGCTGTCAACCCTTTTACTTTAATGGTACTGAAGGTACAGTTGGCCTTATCCACTAGTTTGAATGAACTGAATCAGTATTCTCTCATAGCAGATGTGATGAAGAAAATAAAGTAACATTTGCTACTGGTACCCTGACTGACGATGCCTTGTCCTGGTGGAATGCATACGCCCAACCTATGGGAGTAGAGCAAGCCAATCAAATCACCTAGACTGAGTTAAAAAGGCTTCAGACGAATAAATGTTATCCCCGAACTGAAGTCAGAAAAATGGAAGAAGAACTTTACAATCTGACTGTAAAGGGAAATGATCTTAAACCTTACGTTAGAAGATTTTAAGAATTAATAGTCCTATGCCCGAACATGGTGCCAAATACCGAGAAACTTTTAGAAGCTTTCATCGGGGGACTACCTCGAAGCATAGAAGGAAATGTTAATGCCTCTAAGCCTAAACTTTAGAGGAAGCCATTAACATAGCCCAAAGACTAATGGATCAAGTAACCAAGCATACTTCAATGTAAGGATCAAGTGACCATAAACGAAAGTTTAACGACAGAAGAACTTTCAACAAAAACAACTCCCGCAACAATAACAACTACTGTAACACCAACACCAACAACCACTATAATAATCACCAACCATAACAAAACCGAAGGCAGGAAGCTGTTATAGCTTATGCTGCTACTCCATCCGAAAACAATAGGTATACCGGAGACCTCCCATTATGTAAGAAATACAATCTCCATCACACTAAACCTTGTACTGGTAAGTGTAATACTTGCAACAAGGTGGGCCATTTGACCAAGAACTGCCAAAATAAAAAGCCAGCCACTGGAAGTAACCAACTACCAGTGACAGTTGTTTGTCATGCCTGTAGAGAAAAGGGGCATTATAAAAATCAGTGCCGAAAGACCAACATAAATGCCTAGGGAAGATCCTACATGCTAAAAGATAGGAATGCTCATCAAGACCCGAACGTAGTTACGGGTATGTTTCTTCTAAATTAGCATTTAGCCAAAGTATTATTTGATTCTGGAGCCGATAAAAGCTTCATATCCTTATCCTTTGCCTCTATGCTAAATATCCCGCCTATAACAATAGATACCTTTTATGATATCAAAATGGCTGATGGAAACCTAGTAAGCACAAACACCGTTATTAAGGGTGCAACCCTAACTTTGTTAAATCAACCCTTCAAAATCAATCTCATGCTGATTAAACTCGATAGTTATGACGGTGTCATCGGTATGGACTGGTTGTCCAAGTATCATTCCAAAATTCTCTATGACGAGAAAGTCGTTCACATTCCTATAGACGGTAAAGCCCTAATCATTCGAGGTGATCGAAGTAAAACTCGACTAAATCTCATATCATGTATAAAAACTGAAAGGTATATATCCTGAGGTTGTCAAGTTTTCATGATCCAAGTATTGGAAAAAAAATCAGACAAGAAAATACTAGAAGATATCCCCGTAGTCAAATAATTTCCAGATGTTTTTCTTGAAGATCTACCTGGTCTTCCTCCCGTTCGCCAAGTAGAGTTTCAAATCGACTTAATTCCTGGAGCAGCACCCGTAGCCCGAACACCTTATAGATTGGCTCCTTCAGAAATGCAGGAACTATCTAACCAACTTCAAGAGTTAACAAATCGAGGTTTTATTCGACCAAGTACATCGCCTTGGGGAGCTCTTATCTTATTTGTTAAAAACAAAGATGGATCTTTTAGAATGTGTATCGATTACCGAGAGTTGAATAAACTTACCATAAAGAATCATTACCCATTACCCAGGATCGATGACCTATTCGATCAACTTCAAGGTTCAAGCGTTTACTCAAAAATCGACTTAAGATCAGGCCATCATCAACTGAGAGTAAGGGACGAAGTTATTTCTAAAACTGCTTTCAGAAAAAGATACGGACACTATGAATTTCAAGTCATGCCATTTGGTTTAACTAACGCACATGCTGTATTCATGGATCTCATGAACCGTGTGTGTAAACCATATCTGGATAAATTCGTAATAGTGTTTATCGATGATATTCTTATCTACCCTTGTAACGAAGAAGAACATGCAAATCATCTGAGAATAATCTTGGAATTACTCTGAAGAGAGGAATTATATGCCAAGTTCTCTAAATGTGATTTCTGGATTCGTATCATGCAATTTCTTGGACATCTCATTGATAGTCAAGGACTTCAGTTGACCCTGCCAAGATTGAAGCAGTTAAGAACTGGACATCTCCCACTACACCCATAGAAATACGCCAATTCTTAGGACTCGCCGGCTATTATCAAAGATTCATCGAAGGTTTCTCAAAGATTGCAAAGCCTCTGACTAAATTAACCCAGAAAAAGAAGTAGTATATATGGGGCGAAGACCAAGAGTCAGCTTTTGAACTCCTTAAACAAAAACTTTGTAAAACTCTAATCTTAGCATTACCAGAAGGAAACGATGACTTTGTCGTTTATTGTGATGCATCTCTTCAAGGTCTAAGAGATGTACTAATGCAAAGAGAAAAAGTCATTGCATATGCATCTCGATAACTCAAACCTCACGAAGAAAACTATACCACTCATGATCTGGAATTAGGAGCAGTGATTTTCACTCTTAAAATCTGGAGACACTATCTATACGTTATAAAGTATACAGTTTTCACTGATCACAAAATCCTTCAACATATCCTTCGTTAAAAAAATTAAATATGAGGCAACGCCGATGGTTAGAAATACTCGCAGATTATGATTGTGAGATTTGCTATCATCCTAGAAAGGCAAATGCTATAGAAGATGACTTAAGTTGGAAGAAACAAATCAGACCACTCCAAGTTAGAGCATTGATCATAACCGTTCATCTAAAATTACCATCACAAATTCTCGAAGCTGAAAATGAAGCACTCAAAGAAGAAAACGTCAAAGCTAAAAACCTACGAGGAATGGAAAAATCATTAGAAATACGTCCTGATGGAACTCGTTGTATCAGAAATTGAAGCTGGTTACCACTTTTTGGCGGTTTGAGAGACTTGATCATGCATGAGTCTCATAAATCAAAATATTCCATCCATCCAGGTTCTGACAAGATGCATCAGGATCTAAAGAAACTTTATTGTTAGCCTAACATGAAGGGAATCATCGTTGAATATGTTGGCAAATGTTTGGCATGTTCTAGAGTTAAAGCAGAATGCCAAAAGCCATCTGGTTTGTTGGTACAACCAGAAATTCCTATGTGGAAATGGAAAAGGATAACAATGGATTTTGTCACCAAACACCCTAAAACATCAAACGGACATGACACCATCTAGGTCATTGTCGATCGTCTTACCAAATCTGCATATTTCATTCCCACTCGAGTGACTGACAGTATGGAAACTCTTACAAGGTTATACATCAAAGAAACAGTCTCTCGACATGGCATACCAATATCCATCATCTCGGATCATGACAGTCATTTCACATCCAGATTCTGGCAATCATTGCAAAATGCTTTGGGTACTCAATTAGACATGAGTACAGCATATCATCCTGAAACCGATAGACAAAGTGAAAGAACCATCCAAACACTCAAAGACATGCTATGAGCTTGTGTTATAGATTTTAGGAAAGGATGGGATAAACACTTACCGTTGGTGGAATTTTCTTATAATAACAGTTAACATGCCAATATTAAGGCAGCACCATTTGAAGCACTTTATGGTTGAAAGTGCAGATCACCTGTTTGCTAGGCCAAAGTTGGAGATGTTCAACTCACGGGACTAGAAATAGTCCATGAAACCACTGAAAAGATCATACAAATTCGTCAACGCTTGTAAGCTGCAAGAGATCGGCAAAGAAGTTACGCCAATGTAAGGCGAAAACCTTTATAGTTTCAAGTTGGCGATCGTGTTATGTTAAAAGTATCACCTCGTAAAGGTATCTTTCAATTTGGAAAACAAGGAAAGCTTAATCCCCGATACATTGGACCATTCAAAATCCTTGACCGGATTGGCCCAGTGGTATACAAACTTGAACTTCCCAAAGAACTCATTAACATTCACAATACTTTTCACATTTCTAATCTCAAGAAATGCTTATCTGATGAATCCCTCATCATACCAATAAAATAACTTCAACTCGATGACAAACCTAATTTTGTAGAAGAACTAGTGGAAATTATGGATCGTGAAATCAAGCAACTAAAACGAAGTCGTATTTCTATAGTCAAAGTACGATAGAACTCTAAAAGAGGACCATAATTTACATGGGAACGCGAAGATGAAATTCATGCCAAATATCCTCATCTATTCTCAAACATCACTTCAACATCCAATTAAATCTCAGGACGAGATATTTGTAAGGATGGGGGACTATAACAACCAGCAATTTTCATTAATGTAAATATCCATCTATTAAGTTAGATGCAATGTACTTGTAGACAAGGGTTGAGCATAAGAGATCAAGGATTGAACCAATCCGAGAAATCAAAATAAACTGGACTAAGCCAAACATATTTTGATCCGGTTGTCGGTTCACTAATTTTCTCATTTTTTGTTCTATGTCCGATTCAATATCAAACATAACCAGCAATTATGCTTTTTGGACTGGACCGAAAATTTTGAAACTTGATAACTTCATATTTCTTCTATTTATAAGAACAAGTATAAATTACAATTATATTAAATCGAAATGGGATAGTGTTTTTGTTATTGTGATTAAACTTGAAATTATGATTTTGAAGAAATTAACTCTTTTTTCATATAAAATATGCTTTCGCCTGTTTTTATGCAAACTCCATTACATACAATCATACATGATTATTTAATACATGAATGATGTTTCTCCTAAGTTTCAAATTTTAACGATACGTGCAAATATGATTTAAAAAACTGTGTTAGAAAAGTTACATACCAACAACATTTTAGCCGCATATTTTTCACCCAGCTGCAAGTGAAGTCCATTTGGCCGCCGATCGATTAGGGGTATGCAACCCAGATTTCAGAAAAAATAATAATTTTAGTTTGTGATTTTGGGCGTTTCAAGTTGGCAATTGAAATTGTGAGAAGTGTTAACCGAACCTTAGTATTAAGGATGTTTTTTAAGCTTATACGACTCATTTGTTTTTCAGCTTATTTTAAGATTTTTTTAGCTTAGATAAGTTTCTTATTATAGGATACACTTATATAAGCCTAAAATCTTAAAATAAACCTCTTAGCCGTGTTTTTATGTAAAGTGATAGTCATTATTATTCCCAAGCCTTGTATAGAAAAACATAGTTTACAGGAATGTATTTTAAGCTAATTGGGCCTTAGTATCGGGCTAAAGTCCATGTAAACTACCCATGAAAGCCCACACATCCCTAGTTAGGGTTTTCTATCTCTTGTACTATAAATACCCTTCACTACACAAGGTGAAGGGTGCTGCTTCTCATTTCCTTTTTAGTGCAGTTACCATCTTTCTCTTTTTTTCTCTCTTCTTTCTATCTTCCTCTTTCTCTCTCTAAACCTCTTTTTCTCTCTTTCAAAAAATTTTCTTATTTTGTGTGATAATATGTGAAAGATATAGGATAACATGTGGTATTAGAGCTTTGCCAATCTGAATACCCAATGTCGATGCTTGCTGCAAATTTGGTATTAAGACGCAGTTTGCATTGACGTCCTCAATCTCATCAATATCCCATGCAGCAACCATTAAGTTAAACTCTTTAGCTTGGATTTGGATCCCTGCCTCTTCCTTTTGAGCAGTTAGCAACTGAGTCTGAAGATAAGCAGCATCCCTTCTCCTTGGTCTGACTGTGAAGTTCCTAGCAAGATGACCTATTCCTTTGCAGTTGTAACACCTGATCTGATTTCCATTATTCTCATTTGCATTGCCCTTAGCTTGTGCTGCTACAACATTATCATTCCTATTCTAATTTGCATTCTGATTAACAATTAGAGGAGCAATCCCTGGAACAACAATAAGCCTATTCTGATTTCCAACATTCTGAACTCTCGGATTCTAAACTGACTTATAAACAACCCAATTCCTGACATTCTGTACTGCATTATATCCATTCTGATTCCTTACAATTTGCCCAGCATACTGTCCAACCTGATTCATACTATAACGTATATTTCTTTGAATAGTTCCTTAGATAACTTAATTCTCTTTAGGTCGAATACTTACCAATTGGGTCAAGCCAAATTGAATACAAAGTATTTTAAACCAAATTCATGCTATAACGTATATTTCTTTGAATAGTTCAAGAACTCTGTGTTCATGTGTTTCAGGAAAACTGAACATGTCAAGTATACGTTATAAGTCTTTGAATGATTCAAGGACTTTATGTTCATGTCCTAAGGAGACATAACAAGTTTACTACTTACTTCATGTTACGAGTCATTGATGAAATCAAGGGCTTTATAATTATACTAACTAAATTAATTATGAACACAAACTCTTAAGTTCAATAGTAATTTCAAGTTAATAACATACTTCATACTTATGATCATATAATTTAACCATAATTATATTGACTAAAGCATGTAGTCAAAATATTGAAGTAGCTTACTATTATATCTTGACATTTAATTGTAATAGGATAACAAACATCGTGTGTGTTTAATTCCTAGTAGATTTATTAGCATTCTACCTTGTGGTTAAGAGAAACCAATAATCATATTGTTGTATGTTGTTCCTTGCACACACTTAAGATTTCTCCCACTTGTGTACAGGACAACATTATTTAATACAATACGACACGCGCTCGAAAGTATAAAAAATATGATAGTGTCATAGATATTACAAGTAGATTTCAAACCATAACGTTTAATAAGGAATTATGGATTATTATTCTATAGATAACTTTTCGGAAAGCAACAACAGAAAGGCAACGGGTTATCTATAAAAAATGCAATTTTCCTTAAACCATGGTCGTTCATATTCATAAAGTAATGAATTATTTCAAAGCAAGCTAGAAATAATATGGGTAACTAACAACGAGATAAAGCTTGTAGCTCCCACTGAAATTGACATTATAACATGAATGTCATTTCAGTAGTAAAATGCAAAGCTCCCACTAGATTTGTCAACATTGTAAGTGTTACATTACCAGTAGAAAGCAAATAGCGATTTATTTACTTTCCTATTCACTCAAAATGCCTACAAGTAGCAATGTACTTAGGTATTGAACTGAGTATATGAATTTCTAATTATGTAGATGAGGGACTAGCCATTCATCTTTCATTAACTTGAACATTTTAGCATGCAATTCCTCCTTAATCGGTCTGCCTAGCCACAAGGGTGTTTAGCACTATAAGGAATGAGTCGAGTCCAAGAAAATTTACCTAGAAGACCTTCTAGCAATTTTCTTTACTCGTGCGGTTTAAATTCATACATCGTGACAAGTACAAGATGCTATTATTTTGGTAGCTATAGACAAAATGTACTATAGTTACACAAAGTAATTTATCTTTGAAAGATCTCATAACTGGAAAAGGGTAATTAAAGATTTAAAAGTGAGTTTAAATATAATTGATAATAATTCAATTATAACCCTATCTTATTCTTGTCAACTAATGAGAAGAGAAAGGAGTAAGTCTCACTCTTCTTACCAGGAAAAGAGACTATGTTTCTTCTTAAGAAAACAAACTTCCGTTTACGAATTATGTTGCAATAACACAATTAATCAGAACATAGAAAGTTTAATTTTAGTATTTTTGATAATTAAATTCTTAAAGAATTAACTACCCAATTAATTTACTAATTAAGACTAAGACCCAACTTGACCTCCCACTTATTAACAATGGTCTGATCAATACGAAAACAAGTAGCGCAAGAGGTAAACGACGAGCGTTAATTACATTTGATGCAACTCTTAGATTTATGAGACCGGTCAAGATATTAGTGAACACGTAATAATGTCAAGATCATGTTTAGTTCTCATCTTAGGCCTCAAGCACGAGGTCTGACCAGGACTACTCGATTTAAGTCCACCAAGCAAGAACGTGCAAAAATAGTTAGAGGTCTAACCAGTGAACTGTAATTGCCATGGGTTGGAATGACCCGGATGTCTTACCAGACAGGCCAAATTAAATGCACGTGTTCTCGGTTGGGTGGCATTGACTTAAATTTTTCATAGGGGTATTCACATAAATGTGTTGAAAGCGTATACAAAGAGGCATGCAAAACAACTTTGTAGCACTAATTTTAAAAACCTTTTATAGTTGACATTGTAGTGATACATTGGTTCACGGTAACTCCAATCGAACAAAAAAGAAGCGGAGAACCAGGTCAGCGCGAAGCTTATTAAAAACCTAGAATCTTTAGGAATATCCTCCTTAAACTTCTCTTATAGTTTGTTCTAGTGGATGAGCCATACTTCCTAATAATCCATAACGTCCAGTATTTAATTAATCTTGAAATCAAGTTTCATAGTTTAGAGTCTTATTAAATTTCTCAAAATCAAATTTTGCACGAAACAAACAATAGGTCACAGTGAATAAGTATTTAGGCATGTAATTAATAGACTAGTTTTTATATCATCTTTGACTTTGAGTATTAGTCTGTATTGCATACATATTAGGCGTGTAAATGAGTAAACAAGTAAAATTATGCATAAAAGAAGACAAATACAAAAGATGACATTAATTTTAACAAGTAAACATGTAAAATCCAAGTTCTCTTTCAAGTCTTCCCTAATTGGAGAACCATAAGACCCTCACTAGGTTTTCATCAATGTGCCTAGATCATCTCATTCAACACAAAAGTGATTGAGTAGGTCTAATGGCTAGAAAAGGAAACAAAAGCAAACTAAATATTTAAAAGATCTAATTTCCCAAAAATAAAAGATTTTAATTACCATAAATAAAATAAAGATCTTTTAGATATATAGTGTGATCTACATAAAAAGGAAATAAATCTAATAAATTAATAAATTAATTTTATTCCTGTTTAACCTATATTAACAATTAATAGTCTTTTAGATCTAGATCTAACATATTTTATTTAATTATGGTAAGGATTTGCATAATCTTTGCCATATTTACAAGAAAACAATAAATAAAATATAAAACACAGCAGATCAAGCATGTAAGATAAATCTAGGTGTGTACAATTCAAGACATGATATAATTCAAAATATGTAACCCTAATACCAAAACGAGTTGGCTCGTGATGCAACTGTTGAAATTTAACAAACTAGGTAACCAAGTTAGCTACGAGTACGTAGCGAAATAGATCTAGTTTTAGCACAAAGATTAACACATAATAAAGAAAATAATTATAACACTAAAAGTAAATAATTACTTCCCTCTTGATCTTGAACTTGAAACAAGTTAGCAGTTAAATTACTGCCTCTGCGGTTGCTCACACAGACACGTAAACCAAGTATGAGTCGATTGCTAGTCTAGATTTTCACGTACCAAACACCATGTGTTAAATCGATTCCCAAACGCACCACTTGAGCTTGAACCAAAAACCATATAAACCGAATATCCTTGAACCAAAAATCGTCAAACCCTAATTATGGTTTACACAAATTCCGTTGATCCGAATACATACAAATCGAAACCCTAAGTTTGGGTTTTGTAATTTCCGAGCAAGGATAAGTACCAAATGAACACCATGAGTGGATCTAAAATCATTGAGTAGGAAAACAAGAACAACCAAAAACCCTAAAAGGGTTTTGATCTAATTCGGTTGAAGGAAAAGCAAGAACCGAAAATCCTAATTGGCGGTTAGGCTTTTTAGGGAGAGAGGGGAGCACCAAAACTTTTTAGTGATTTAGGGATTGATTGAATGATGAATGAGGTATAGGGTGGGTGTATATATAGCCTCCCAAATCTAATTCTTGTACAACAAGATTAGTATAAATTCCTAATTTATCCAAATCTTTTCCCCTCTTTTTTTCTCTCCTATTGCCGAACAAACACCCCCTCTAGAAGCCTCATGAGATTTAGCCAAACTAAGGCATCCCTCGGGTTCCGTTTTTGTTTGTTTTAATCCCTCGGTTTATTATTTATATGTTCCTTACACTAGTTATACAAGTAACGGTAAATAAAGACTAGTTAAATATTTATCATGAAGTAAAACATACTTTAAGTGTTTAACGCGTGTGCCCCCAATAGGCTCACGTATTTTTAACGTATAACTTGCGGAACCGACTAACATATTCCAACAATTGTTGGAAGAACT
Organism: Tanacetum coccineum; assembly: GCA_026074375.1. NCBI lineage: Eukaryota > Viridiplantae > Streptophyta > Magnoliopsida > Asterales > Asteraceae > Tanacetum > Tanacetum coccineum. The sequence goes on from BQNB010078218.1 coordinate 19,372, forward strand.
CGTCTCCTGTCGATTAAGAAAAATATGTAAGATTTATGTCCTAACATTCAGCTCACTATTAAATACAAAAACGTATAACCACCAACAGGAGTATGTGAAGTATATTAGAAATCAGTTTGTAAATGTATTTCATCCACTATTGGATATAAATTGGTGTAATTCATCAAGTAGCTTGAACTTTCATTTGCTATGTTCAAATAAATCACAAAGATATAACCATTATGAAAAATACGACCACTTCTCCTAAATTCTAATGTATGTAAGCAGAAATCGATTTTGGAGGAACCCCTGAATCTTATGGTTTGTTCTTAGCAACCAGCATTTTAATCATCTAAACCACATGTTTTATGTAAACCGAAAATATTCAGTATATTGTTGTTTATGAAAACAAGATTTTTTAGTATGGATCAATTATAACGACCTTGAAATTTAACAAACCGTGCAGATAAACCTAATGTCATCAACAGCTACGATGACACATTACAGATAAAGAAAGTTCATAATATGGATTACATTACAATGTACCTTCCTAAAAGCTGTCTCCCAATATCCATTAATTCTGCCACGCTTTTGTCACCATCATGTACAAATTCCAAAATCTAACAACACGCAGAGATGATGGTCAGGTTATTTGAATTCGATTGAAAGTTTTCTTACAATTTTAAAGTTCTTATTGGGGACGATTTCTCATTCCTGAAAAGATATACAGTTTCCAACCCAAGGACAACGCGACTAACCAGAAACTTGAAGCTAATTTTGGCACTTCATATTTATAATCAAATGCTTAAACGAACCATAACTACTTTCATCTTTACAAGTAGAAGAATATTGACACTACAAAATCCAATACCATTCATTTGAAAAGTCCTACTTGTAACTATAACTACTTTCCTCAACACACACTTCATAATCAAAACAGATTTAGAAGTTTCAAAAATATCCATAAGTTCATACATCTCTTACCTAACAAATACGAGAAGTTAATAAAATCAAACAAAAAATTTGCAACAAAATCTACATCAATAGTGCAAAGAACATGTTCGAGATGAAGTACATAAGTCCTTAAGCTAAAAGTTTTCACAAAGGAATAATGAATTATACAAACTAAAATCGATCAAGTTATGATATATACCTAAAAATGTAACAACCTATCCTACGTCGATATCAGATAAGTCATTTGAGCTTCATATAAGTCTAAGGTAGTGGCTATTAGTACCATTCCCCATGGTTTTTGGGAGGGTGTTTGTTTAAGCTTATTTGATGAGATTATTGAACATTTGATAAGCTCATAAGCTCAACTTAGCCTACTAAATTTTCAAGGGGTGTTTGTGTTAGCTTATTTACCAAGCTTTGTGAAATTTAGAAAAACTGACAAGGCTGATTTTTCGGCTTATGAGCTTATCAAGTTGAACTTACAGCTTATTTAAGGGCATAAGCTCAACAAGATAAGGTTATTAGCTAAAAAAAGCAGGCTTATGAGGCTTTCTAAACCTATACAAGCTCATAAGCTTAGTTAATAAGCTAACACAAAGTGTTTTTTTGCTTATGGGTTATTTGGTTTTGGGCTTATGTTTCATAAACTCACTTTTTATAGCTTATATAAGTTTATTATGTCATAATAAACTTATATAACCAGAAAAGTTTCAAAACAAGTCACAAAAAGAGAACTTATGAAACATATGACCAAAACCAAACAAGCCATAAGCAGTTTATATAAGCAGAAACAAACACCCGGCTAACACCTCTTAGGTGAACCTGCTTCCCGCTTTAGGCGGTGTTACAAAAAAGTATGTCTAATTCATTGACATATTTCTTTCACATTTTCTCTCTGTACATTTATATCATCAGTAATGCCATGTGCTGTCATCATATATTTAGCCTTACTTATAAATATTTTCTCAAATCTACCTTTCATTCAAATATTCAAAATGAAACAACAAACACACAGTTTGGCGCAATTGGCTAGATCCGGGCAGGACTTATATTAAAAGCCGAAAGCTAAAGCATAAATTTTTAGCTTTTGCATAATTTTACTAGCTATAAGCCTCCACAAGCCCTTTTCTACGGGCTTGGGCTTATGGATGCTTATAAAAATTTCTAAAAGCCTGTATGTCAATCAAGACTTAATTTATAAGCTAGCTTATTTTAAAAGCTTAAGCCTCGAAAAGCCCTGTGACAGCTCGTGGATAAGCTTAAGCTCGTATCCAAAATTCCAAACACACCAGGCTTAACTATAAATCATTTCTAAAATCCAATGTGTCATACACTACAAATAAAAAAGGATTAAACTGTCAGTTTACAAAAGTAAGACAGCAAAAAATGCTATGTTTTTCTTAAACTGTGTTAAGGTACTACCTCAGTAGCGATTAACGCAACGGCTTTGGTGTAATTAGGACGCGAACCGCGAGCGAGGCGCTTCTGAGCTAAAAAACCCAGAATTATGTAACATCAACTTCTCCACTTCTCTTGGTGATAACTTTATCTTTTTTTCTTATATATTATCTATATGTTTGTGGAGTAAGTGTTAGTGAAAAATTTAGTGATTTAAATTGTAATTAAGTATATACTTACTTAGTAATAGAATGTTTTATCTTTTATAAGTAGAGTATTTTATTCTAACAACATTACTCATTTTTTAAGCTTTTAAGTTCTAAGGGCCCGTTTAGTTCGCAGAATGTTTTTGGTGAAATTGGAATGTGTTTGAGGAATTGGAATGTTACTGAATTGTTATCTGAAGGAATTGGAATTTGTGAAAACTATCGCGTGTTTGGTTGGAAAAATATGAAATGAAAAAATTACATAATTATATTAAAGTAAATTCTATTTTTATTTGAAATTGATAAACTAAATATAATTTAATAAATATATTATTTATAAAGATAATAATAATAATAAATTTTTAATTAATGATATATAATTTGACTTTATTAAAATTATTATTTTTAAATAAATAAGTAGTATATAAATATTTTTTAATAAATAAATAAAATAATATATAAAATATATTTTAAATAAATAAATAAATATAATTTTTTAAAAATATTAATATATAAATAAAAAGTAATAATAATAATAAAATAATAACAAAATATTTAATAATAATATTAATTTATTTTTTATGATAAAAATATAAAATTCAATGGAATTATATACTTTCTTTCCACTTTATTATAGAATGTTAAATTCCACACATAAAAGTATTTGAGGTATTTCATTACATTCCATTTGCCAACCAAACACACTTAGGAATGTAATTCAGATTCTAAATTCAAACATTCTACAAACCAAACACGTTATGGAATGGAATCAGATTCCAATTCCATCAGAATCCCGAAGATTTCGCGAACCAAACGGGGCCTCAACGAATGTGTTTCTCTATATATGTATTATAGACAAGGGTTGAGCATAAGAGATCGAGGATCGAACCAAACCGAGAAATCAAAATAAACTGGACTAAGCCAAACATATTTTGATTCGGTCGTCGGTTCACCAATTTTCTCATTTTCTGTTCTCGGGGGGGTTCAATATTAAACATAACCAAAAATTATGCTTTTTGGACTGGATCGAAAATTTTGAAACTTGATAACTTCATATTTCTTCTATTTATAATAACAAGTATAAATTACAATTATATTAATTCGAAACGGGATAGTGTTTTTGTTATTGTGATTGAACTCGAAATTATGATTTTGAAGAAATAAACACTCTTTTCATGTAAAATATGCTTTTGCCTGTTTTTTTGCAAACTCTATTACATACAATCATACATGATTATTTAATACATGAATGATGTTTTTGCAAAGATTCAAATTTTAACGATACGTGCAAATATGATTTAAAAAACTGTATTAGAAAAGTTACATACCAACAACATTTTAGCCGCAGGTCAAACCTATTTGGCCGTAGATTTTTCACCCAGCCGCAAGTGAAGTCCATTTGGCAGCCAATCGAATAGGGTCTGTAACCCACATTTCAGAAGAAAAAAAATTAGTTTATGATTTTGGGCGTTTCAAGTTGGCAATTAAAATAGTGAGAAGTATTGACCGAACCTTAGTATTAGGAATGTCATTTAAGCTTATACGACTCATTTGTTTTTCGGCTTATTTTGAGATTTTTTGGCTTAGATAAGTTTCTTATTATAGGATAAACTTATATAAGCCTAAAATCTTAAAATAAACCTCTTAGCCGTGTTTTTATGTAAAGTGATGGTCATTATTATTCCCAAGCCTTGTATAGAAAAATATAGTTTACATGAATGTATTTTAAGCTAATTGGACCTGAGTATCGGGCTAAAGTCCATGTAGACGACCCATGAAAGCCCACACGTCCCTAGTTAAGGTTTTCTATCTCTTGTACTATAAATACCCTTCACCACACAAGGTGAAGGGTGTTGCTTCTCATTTCTTTTTTAGTGCAGTTACCATCTTTCTCTCTTTTCTCTCATCTTTCTATCTTCCTCTTTCTCTCTTTAAACCTCTTTGTCTCTCTTTCTAAAACTTTTCTTATTTCGTGTGATAATATGTAAAAGATATAGGCTAACATATGGTATTAGAGCTTTGCCAATCTGAATACCCGATGTCGATGATTGCTGTGAATTTTCCATTAAGACGTAGTTTGCATTGAAGTCCTCAATCTCATCAATATCTCATGCAACATCAATTAAGTTAAACTCTTCAGCTTGGAGTTGGATCCCTGACTCTTCCTTTTGAGTAGTCAGCAACTGAGTCTGAAGATAAGCAGCATCCATTCTCCTTGGTCTAATTGTGCGGTTCCTAGCAAGATAACCTATTCCTTGGCAGTTGTAATACCTGATCTTCATTATTCCTATTTGCATTGCCCTTAGCCCATGCTGCTACAACATTATCATTCCCATTCTGATTTGCATTCTAATTAATAATCGGAAGAGCAATCCCTGTTCTGATTTCCAACATTCTGAACTCCCGGATTCTGAACTGGATTTTGAACAACCCAATTCCTGACATTCTGTACCGTATTATATCCATTCTGATTCCCTGCGATTTGCCCAGCATATTGTCCTACTTGATTCCTACCATGACCGCCAATCTTCTGTATATTTGTCTATCATGTCCCATATTCATATCCGGCTGTGTAATCTGCCTGTTGCATGGGTTTGATGAAATTCTTTGATTGTTGTTGGTTAGTGTAGAATAGTTGAGTTTGAATGTTTTAGCCATTAAAAAAGTGACATGTTCATTGCAGTTGTAGGATCTAAAATGTCTATGAGATTTGGCATTAGTTGTTGCATGTAGTTCTGGTTGAATGATGATTGTAGGTTGTAGTTGTTGTTGAGTGGTATATGTAAGCAATGTTTAATTACTACTAATCATGATGTCTGTGTGCTTACCTATGTGAATGACATGAATTCTTATAATACTAAACAAAGGGCTGATGTTTCAACCATTGAAAGTCAAAAGAAACAAAATCCAAAGGTGAAGAAACCTAATAAAGTAGGCTCAAAAGAAAGACTTGCTTTACCTACACCTAGTGAACCTAGTATTTGCCGTAGGTGGTCACCAACTGGAAGGATTTTTGACTGTAATGACAAAATAATAAAATCTAAGGCCTTTAAGGGTCAATCTAACAATTCTAATGGTGATAATGCATATACTTCTAACCCTCAGGCGCCTTCTAGCAAACAATTTCCAACTTCTACTTCTTTTCTTGGCAGGTTGTCCAAATCTTTTATGGTGCGTCGACTCGGGTTGTTCCAAGCATATGATCGGCAACTTAAAGCTTCTCATTAATTTTGTCTGAAAGTTTCTAGGAACTGTCCGCTTTGGAAATGATCATATTGCTGCAATTCTGGATTATGGCGATCTTCAATGAGGGAATATTCTAATTACAAGGGTGTATAATTCTCCCAGGCAAATGGTATAATTCTCCCAAGCAAATGGTATAATTCGCTTGGTAAAGTTCACCTAGAGAAAATGTATAATTCGCCTAGGCAAAACTGCAGGTATAATTCGCCTAGTGTAATGGTATAATTCGCCTAGGCAAACCGCAGTTATAATTCACCTAGTGTAAATTTTTTCCGAAAACACACTTTTTCAAATCACTTAAAGACATACTTTTTGACGTTTTTGCTTAATTTTTCTTGTACAACTTACTATCCTAATACTAGTAGAATCTTTAAAACAAAAACTTTATGGTTTTTAATACAAAAATTAAAAATCAAGATTTTGAGTGCAAAACACCTTTCAAACCAAGTGAGTCAAAAAGAACAAGTTTTTGATGTTTTTCCTACGTTTTTCTTAAACAACTAGCCTATACTAAGATAAAATAAGAAGAAAGATGAAAGCTTTATTGTTTTTAACACCAAAATGATGAAATTCGTTTGAGTGCTACGGTACAGATACTCTAACAACCAAACGCACACAAAAATACCAAAAGAAACCCCTTGGCTCTTGATACCACTTGTTACGTGGATCAAAACTACCTTTTTAAGGGGTCTTGGATGATCAAAGAAGATAAGATAAAACATCTTTTCTAGTGAGAGAAAGTAAAGAGAGAAAAGGAAGAACTATGTATTTATTAAGAAAGAAGAAGTTACACAAAATGATTCAACCAACCCTTCATTGAGAGTCATGAGGAGTATTTATATGCCTAACACTTGGCATAACTATCCCAAGTTTACAATAAGGATCCATGTGTATCACGCAGTGTCTATAGCTATTTCAATTCACATGTAAGACGCTAGCTTTACAAAATAGTAAGACTAACAAAACCAGAAAATTAGGGTTTATGAAATATAAGGGAAAAGCAAATAAGTACGTAAGCTCACATTTAAGGTTACACAAATACCCGCTAAGTATTAGTATACCCATGAAATGAATGATAACTTTATTGCTATTGACGGGTTAATATTGGTAACTTTAGACCTTTTACTTTTATTTATGCTCCTTTACTCACTTTTAGTTCTCATAAGAGCACTTGGTGTGCACAAGTTATAAGGCAAGTTATAAGGCCGGTTATGACTGGGACTTGTCCGGGTCATGGATGGGTCTGGCTAGTTATGGTCGTGTCTGGCCGGTTCTTGACCGGTTATGACCGGGTCTTGGCTGGTTATGGACGTGTCTGGCTAGGTCTGGTCGGTTATGGCTTGTCTGCCTGTTATGGTCGGGTCTTGGCTGGAATATCCTGTTAGATATGCTTCTACCTTACTCCTCATTTTAAGTGCAAAACGAGTTGAGGGATCATTTAAAGTTCCTAGACCATATGTTTCTTCTATGATGGCATCTATAGATGAAGATGTGTAAAAATCCTCACTCGCTGATCAAGATGACGTTGGAAGTGGTGTATCCATCGGTGGATAAAATAAAAATAGAAAGTACCGTGATTCAAGTGGAAGCAAAACCTTTGATTCAGGTAATCATTAGTAACTATAAGTGATCGTTTTATATCTTGCAGATGGCACTCTAAATTCCTAACACGTATGAGTTACTTTAAGCAAACATTTGAATGTAATGTAATCTCAGTTTGATCTATAGTCAAACCATTAGAGAACGATCGACTAGATATGCTTCTACCTCTCTTTCTGGGTTAACATGGCTGTTTGAGATAATGTTTTTGATCTTGTTAACATTATCGAACTTTTGTATCAGATTTGCGCCCACACTGATACTGATTTTGTATTCATATGGTGTAGCATGTTACTCCTTCATCTAGAAGTTCCAGAAGCGGTGATCATCGCGGTTCTAGGATAGGAGTGAAGGTCGGCTGGTTTCAAGGAGATATATTGACGCTAGGGATTATTGACACCGTTCAGAACCATCACCTCGTTACGAAATAGACAATATAGATTATGAAAATAAAAGAAGCAGGTATGAAGTTTAATTGCTACATTCATTGGCAAACCTGTTATGCTTGATTCATACACAAGTTCCATATGTAATGATTCGTGGGGTAGGAGTAGCTTTTCTCGGTGCTTAAAAAAATTAAGGTAAATTCAGTGGCCGGTCTCGTGAATGTTGTTACTATTGGTATTCCTTCACTTACTGGGGATGGTTTAACCAAAGAAACCATCCGTGTTTAGTATGAATGGAGGCTGCGCCCATGTGTGATATATGTAAGATATTTGGTCATGTTCATGACAATTCTCCTAAAAAGGTGGTGTGTCCTCCTATTGTTGCTACTTCTAATGTTGTTACTCATACTGTTGAGAAGACTAATGTTGGTTTCTAAACTGTGGGAAAAAGGAAGAAAAAGGGTAAATCCAAGTCTACTAATGGTGGCCAGTGGTCCCTCGGTAAAACAAACTGTTAGGTATGAGCCTAAGGCGACTACGAACACACCAAAGAATAGAGCTACTAATGTGGGTAATTCATCTAAATTGTCATTTATGACGAAGACCACTGTTACTTCTACAAAGAAAGGTAATATTGCTACATCTAATCCTTATTGTGCTTTGGAATATGAAAGTGATAGAAGATGTTGAAAATATATATGATGAATCAACTAACTTATTTCAAAATACAAAAACCAGTGAAAGTTCATCTACTTTCACTGCTGCTAGTTAGCTTGTTTAGCTTGGTCATTTGTTTCTAGTTTCAATAATATGTTGTTTCTAGAGTTGTAAGTATTTACGGCATGTCATATGCATTCCATCTGTACTTAATATTTTTGGTTTTAATATATTTACCGGGGTAACCCTTTACCCAAAAAGAAAGAGGCAGATATGAAAGTTCAAGGAGAACTACTGGTATAGCTCAAGGTAGGCTAGACTCTCAAAGTAGAAAGTTTATGGGAAAAATCATCAAAATACACATTTTTACAACTGGTGGCTATTTTGGTAGAAGCTACTTTGCGCTAACTAAAGGTTTACCACACCTCCCTTGTGGATAAAAAAAGCTGTTATATGCCTAACTGGTGTTTGGAATAAAGGTTTAAACAGATGGATATGTATCATCTTGGTTTTGAAAACCTTTGCTTCACAAGCTTTTCTATCTTATGATACAATGTGTTTGGGATAGGCAATTGTATTGTATTGTAGAAATCATCAGGATAGTTTCGTGTTTAGTAATAAATGAAATGATCATTAATTTGGATGATCATGGATAAAAAGGCTTGCTGACTGGAAAATGTCATGAAATTGTCTGCTAGAATAATCTGCCTCGAGTGATTAACTGGTTAGATTTAGAAATCTCTGGCTATTAAATACGGAGCAGCAATTATCATTAAAGGAGTGTTCGGGTTTGAAGATTGGTCAGATGGCTACATACCTTGGTACTGAAACTCTTTGACTCATAAACTCTCTTTCCTGAAATAGAGTGCTTCTCGGCTGTTATGATTGGATACGTATCTTGATAGTGAAGCTCGTGTGTCTTCATTGGCATATATGTTGTATTGGGATGTTTATTGAGGAAAAATGACGCTGAGTTGATGTTGAAATGAATAAAGATGGAATTGTCTCATCATAGAAGTATTGCTGTATGGATTACTAGTATAATAAGTGTCGTAGTGTTGATTTTTCTACTTAGCTTAGGTATGTCCATGCTATTAGTAAAACACAATTTAACTTGTTCAAAGTTTGGGTTATTAGTATATTTTACCTTTTGACAAAAAAAAAACCCGTAAACGTCACAAAATTTAAGAAACTATTATTGTCAGCTCACAGTAAATATGTTAAACCACACATAATCATAAACATGTTTGACACATATGATACGTCACCAAGAAAGTAAACGTACTCTTATGTGTCTTAGAGTTTTGCGACAAGAGAATTAAAACATATTTGCATACATGTTAAACAACGTAACATTTATTTAACAACGACATGAACTGCTCCTTGTTTCAGTTACTTTCAACTTCACCAAGCAAGCTTGGTATTAGACCTGAAAGAGTTTAATAACGAAACCATGTTAGTGATGATTTATTGACCAGCTCAGGTAAAATCATATTCTACAAAAAGAAAGAACATAGTACCTTATATATTTTGAAGCACATTGAGAATACTCTGCAATTCAATGACAACGATTTCTGTTGTCATTCGTTGGGGTGGGGAATCCACAGAGCATGATACTCCAATCTTGATAATTGCAACCAAACATTCTTCCACTTTCTTTGCATTAACTTCCGTACTTTGCAACACAATTGCATCATCATCAATAACATCTGTTACATGATCCGGTAATGCCATGGAAGCAAATTTATGAATGCTAAGACCTTCATTAAACATGTCGTCTGTCGGCTTTTTCCCAGTCATCACTTCTAGTAATAATATTCCAAAAATGTAGACGTCCCCACTACTTGTCATCTCACTCCCGATACCATACTCTACAAATTAAAAAAAAATAATTAATTTACAAAAGGTAGCCAGTAAGTATATATAAGCATTATGGAATAAAAGTAGAGTTACCTGGAGGTGCATAACCAATTGTTCCTTTAACCCCAGTTGAGCTGTTTTGGTTTAAGTCTGTACCAAGTAGTCGAGCTAAACTAAAGTCTCCAACATGAGCCACCATATCAGCGTCAAGTAGAATGTTGCTAGGCTTCAAATCGCCGTGAACTATTGTTGTTTGGCAGCGATTGTGAAGATAATCAAGTGCAGTTGCAACATCTCTGAGAATATTTATTCTTTGAAGAAGGTTGAGTTTTGATGTATTTGCACTTGAATGAAGCCAATCGTGTACACTTCCATTTGGCATAAACTCGTAAACCAAAGCTTTAAAATCATTGCCTTGGAAATCAACACTTGAACATGTAGTTATTATCTTCAACAGATTACGGTGTCGAATATTCTGTCATGCTTCACATTCTGCTAAAAAACTTTTGTGAGCTCCTCGATTTTGAAGATGTAGAACTTTGACTGCAACAAATTTATCATCATCACAATCGAGGATTCCTTTATAAACAGAGTTGAACCCACCCTCCCCAATTAAATTTGCTATGGAGAAGCCGTCAGTAGCCTTGAGAAGCTCATTGTATGAAACTTTCAAGAACCGTTCATTCCCTGAAGATTGAGATGGTTGACTGTTGCGTTTCTTCTTACATAAAACATACACACCACATAGTACAACGAGCAATGTAGGTGCAATCAAAATGAATAATACGAAGAAAGGAAACCTTTTTTTCTTACTACCCGTCTCTTTGCATTTGTGTAACCCAAGTGTAACTAAACCACCACATAGTCTGTTGTTCCCCAAAACCGAAAATGCACTTGCATTGGCAAACACTCCTACAACTGGTACTTCACCCTCAAAATCATTAAAAGATAGGTTTAAA
>BQNB010078219.1:0-30612 GCA_026074375.1 Tanacetum coccineum
CGGATATATCCTTTGTATCTGGTTCTATTTCAGGTTGTGGGACTCCAAGTAATATGTGTCTCGAACTTCTTGCTGTATGAAATGGTTGCTTTCAAGAATGCATTTAAAGCTTTTGTAAGTTAGTTATGTGCTTTCTGTAAATTCATGCATTGTTCTTTATTACCATATTAAGGATAAAAGCAATAAAATAATGGGTATATTTAGGTAAAAATAGGGATTGATATAATTTTTTCATGAAAGTAAAAAAGAGATTTTGTTAAATTTGGTGACTTGTGAGTGATGGTGAGATAGAGAGTGATGACTGGTAATGTGAGAGAGGGAAGGAGAGAGAGAAAAGAGATAATAAATAAATGAGGGTATATTTGTCATTTAAGATAAAAGTAAATTATATTAAAAGTTGAGCACTTGTGACACGTGTCAAACAATGTGTGGAGTAGTGAAGTTGAGCAATTGGGGATGACCATTTTTAGGAAGACTATTAAAAAGTGACCACAAAGTGAATCAATTTTTTTTCTTGGCTTAAAACAGTACTTAGCTCTAACATATGAGATGTCAAAGTAAATATTTCCAAGTGTGTAAACATGTATATGATTTATTTAACATTCTTTGAAAATATATATATATATATAATTCTTGTTCTTGTTTTCTTGTAACCCTTTTAAAACACTCACTAATTGATGATATAACATAATATATATGATGTTCATAGAGAAATATGAAGAATGAAAATATGGAAAGAAAATGAAACGTTAATGATGATGGATGGTACAAATGACTAGTTTAACACCTAAATCAAACCCCAAGACTTGTTTAACAACTGGTAATACCCTTAGAACTCCTTGGAAATCACTTGATAAAAATCAAAAATCAATTTCTTCCTTGTTTTCTAATGTTGGCCGATTATGGTGTAGAGAGAAAAGAGAGGTAATATTTTTTTTGCTATGTGAATTATGAAGAGATAAATACTTGTATTATGGTTAAAGGAAGTTATTTAGCAAGTAGTAGGGGGGGTTGGACATGGGCACATAAACCATAGGGAAGGGATTTATTAATTTCTTTTTGTATTGTGTATAAATGTGAGGATATTTGGTTAGATATAGTATGGTGGTATAATTTACATGCATGCATAAAAGCTCATAATGCAAAACGTAAGCGTTTTGCGTAAAACATAAAAATAAATATTAAATGTTATAAATTATATTCGTAATAATTAAATAACACTTATTTGACGTAAACTTGTATTTCTTTAATGCCGGTTTACGTTAAATGTTGATTTTTAGTTTACGCGGATTAACTTAACGGTTATAATTAAAAGTAAACACGTAAGTTCAAAGCAAATAGTTTTGAGTTTGTTGACGTAAAATGACCTGAAAATGTGGATTGTCACAGTCTCTCCATGTTAAAACTTATTTTTGTGACTAAAATTCGACTCTTAGTAGCTTTCCTTGTTACTTTCGACTTAAAGCGTTAGCTATAATGTTTTCCTTTCTAGGGTGATAACGTATTTATGCATGTGATGGCGTCGCAACTATTAAGTTCTATGGTATTACGTCGACGTTGAATGGGTGATTTAGTAAATTCCTTGATGACGGCTAATCTTGTTAGCGGATTGTCATAGGTGACTAGTGACGCCTCTCGACTTTTAACATAAGATTTGGCGTAAGATGATGTCGACTTTATGCAGTAAGGTGACGTAAAGGTCTATTTAGTTACTATGATTTCTAATTTAGTTTCATGTGACAAACATATTTTATGAATATGCACACAAAATTTTGCTTTTCGAGGATATAAGTATAAATTAATTTTGACAAAAGTTTTAAGGTGACTACTCTCAGTATGGCATGTTCCTTCCTGAATTAGACATAAGTGATCAGGCTATGTATAATTTAGGACTAATGACGAAACGCTTATTTTCGTCAAAATAGGGTTATGAAATATATTGTTTTCGGTTTATAATGTAACAAAATAGTTTATATGATGAAATCAATGTAGTTTATAGGGTGACAACAAATTATCTTTTGAAACAATAGCGAGATAGTTGATAAGGCGATAGCTAAGTAATTCATAAGGTGATAGTAAAATAATTTACGTGCTGGATATAGTTCATAAGGTAACGGTAAAATGATTGTAAAATAGTTTATAAAATGTTAGTTTACTAAACGATAATGAAATAATTTATCAATGATAGTATAATAGTTTATCATGTGGTAATAAAATGGTTTATAAGGTGATGTAAAAATGCTTATAAGGCTATAGTAATTTAGAGTGTGGCTTGCATAAGTAAATAGAGAATTAAAGTAAAATTGACAAAATTTTCACGACGCATTAATCTGATAGATAATTTAAAACCATCCTCATAGTACAACGGAATTTTTAAAAGAACACCGCGAACTCCTAAAGTAAATAGAGTCTATGATAGTCCCAACCTAGGTTTCACTAGTTAAGGCTGGGGTCTCTCCCTAAGAATTAACGTTATCTACAATGTTGTTAGGGTTTTGATCGACTTCTCCTCCTCCCAAAGCACACACCCTTCCACGTGCTTCACTACTTCCCGCCTGGTTTCTACGTTTCTGATTCTTTAACTTCGGGCATTCACTATGATAGTGCCCTTGTTTCCCACATTTAAAGCAAGTAAGGGTTCTTTAATTAGCTGTAATAGTGGTCCCCTTACAATCCCTGGCCAGATGACTGACCTCCTTACAATTCTCGCACTTTGCAGTGCACGGTCCATTGTGGTGCAACTTACACTTGTTGCAGTGGGGTAGCTTCCTAACATAAACCTTCTTGTTGCTTGGCCCAACAATGTGTGTTCTAATCACTTTGCGTCCCTTGTTTTGGCCGGAACTTCCATCGTGGTCAACATCCCGCTTCTTCTTGTTGTTAGCATTCTTTTCCATCTTGTTTTCCTGCCATTTAGTATGGTTCATCGACTCGCGAGCCACGCGTGTCTTTGTCTCGTACATTGCAATAGTCTCAATCGCACTGGCAACTCGCTGAGTTATAATCTGCTAGATATCTGCGATGCTTAATCCTTGATTCGTAATTATCATTGTTTCTTCAAGATCACAAGAAATATAATATATTGTGAGATTTCGTCCAAGGTAAAATTTACGACACACAAGAAGTACAATGCATATAAGATGAAATTGCGACACATAGAGATATAAGATAAAAGCAACCATGGCATATATAAATCAACATCATAAATAGCATAATCGTAACCAACAACATAGATTAATACTTAGTACATCGTTTTACATGAATAAAAGAGTACAAGTTTCTCATTAACACTACCAACCGAGTACTACTCAAATTTAGTAGGATACAATAATGGAGCTACAAAATGATAAAGATCTAATAGACTACTGATAATGCTCAAATTATACATATTTTTATATGCGTTATATGTGCTTATATATATTTATTTTGGTTAATAATAAGAACTTTCGATACTTAATCAAGTATATTTGCTATTATAGGTTCTTGGTACGTGTCGTGGAAGAAAACAAAAGAATATACGAAGATTTGAAGCTTAAATGAAGAAAGAACTCAAGATAAAGATCTCCCGACACCTGTCTACTGTTTTGGCCATAACTCAGTCATACGAACTCGGATTGAGTTGATTTAAGTGGCCACAGAAAGAGAATTCAATTATTTACAGCTTTAAAAAAGGCCAAGTGCCAAAACTGCCCCAAGTATGCCGCACTTGTAAAAAAGTGCGGCGTACTTTTTACCAGCATTGAATTTTCCTTAGCATTAATGCACTTCTCCACCGCCTCAAAATGTGCGATGCACAATTCAAAAAGTGCGGTGGTTTTGGCCCTCGAACAGCCTATAAATAGCCTCCTTTGGCTCTCCCATTTCATACATCTCACACAAATCGATCCTAATCGGTTAAACCACTTAGAATATGGAATTTTAGTAATAAAGGCTTGGCAATTTGATCCAAACCACCCTTGGTAACACAATCATCAAAACAAGTAGAATCAAAGTTAGGAGAAGTTCTTGGGGAATTTGGTGGAACTTGCTTGTAGTTCATCAATATCCCTAGGTTTTAATCCATCTAAGGAAGTATTAGTAAAGTGAAATTCGAAGCTATAAGCTATTGTGACAGAATTGTTCATAGTTTTTGGGTTTACTTTGAATATAATAAAATTGGGAAAACTTGTGAAATCATCAAACATTTGCTCTTGAAGTTGGTATAAATATTGTTTATCATTTAAGTATGATCTTTATTGAATTCCTGATGAATGTTATGTGTTTTGTTACTTCTTTGATCATGGAGTAGTCATCTTGTGTTTGTTTGGGCATTATGTGATATTGGATATGAAGTGTTTGGATACCTGTTTATTGAATTAGTAAAACATATTTGATATAAGAATATAGGCCGAAAGGGTTCTTTTATATATGTGTTCTATCATTTCACAATTCATATTGGTTATAATAACTTATAAAGGTCGAAAGGATTTGTTGTTATTAATCGATACAATCACTAGTTACACTTAAAGGCCGAAAGGATTTGTAACTCGTGATATCTTTATTTTTTAAACTTGTAAACACTATTCTAAACATATCATTCTCTTAGTGATCATTGCCTAAACAAACATGCTTTAATTCCCTGCTTGAACCATCTCTAAATCGCTTTCTTTATAACATCCGATATATACCCGTTTATGGTTAATTTGATAAATGGCAATCATTTTAGCCTTAACACCTTAATTACAAACTGTGAAAACTTCAATTCTCTTGGGACGACCTGGACTTACCTAAGCTATACTATACATGAAAGGGTATACTTGCCGGAGTGTTGTGTTTTTAGTAAAAATTGGTATTTTCAGCATTATAAATTTAAGACTTGTAAAACACACATCAAGTTTTTGGCGTCGTTGTCGGGGAATTGTTTTAAGTTGTTATTAGTTTGTTTGTTTGATTTTGTGCTATTTATTTGCTTTAACGTGTTTAATCTCTGAAAATTTATCTTCTGTTGCTGTAAGTACGACGCACATTTTTCTTTGTACGCCGCACTTCCCTTATTTTATTTGAAATTTTTGCCTCGTAAACAGGAAGTACGCCGGTTTTAACCCAAAAACCGCCGCACTTTCTGGGATTGTTTCAGTTGTTTTAAAAAAACATAAAATTCCAGAAAAGCCGGCGCACTTTTCCTAAAGTACGCCGCACTCTATCTAAATCCAGAAAAGCCGGCGCACTTTTCCTAAAGTACGTCGTACTTATCTATCTAAAAAAATATTTTTTTTATCTATTTATCCTTATTTTCTATATATACTAAAAACTAAAATATATCTAAAATATAAAAATATAAAAAAATATATATAATATAAAATGTTTTTTTGCAAAATACTTAACGTATGTATAAATCCACTATCTATCGAAAAACAACTAGTAAGTCTAATATATAAATTAAATAAAAATTTAATAACAAGGTCTTATAAGATTAAAACTATCCAAAAAGAATTCGTCGAGATCGAATCACTCAAATCTTCAACTCGACATTCCTCCGTTAATGAATTTGTCGTAATAAATATACCTGAAGAGTATGTCGAAACCAAACAAATAATTCTCGATCCTGTGAGCAACCCATATGGAAAAGTGCTAAGACTGTAGCACCGACTCCTAATTTCATTATTGTTCGACTCGGTGTTGATAACAAATTTGTTATCAATAGTGCCCACTTGAAAATGATTCGAGAAAATAAATTTGATGGTTATCTGCGAACCGATCCTCATGACCATATCTGTGAATTTCTCGCAATATGTGACATGTTCAAATATGGTGAAACACAAAGCGAAGCTGTCAAGCTTTTAATATTTCCCTTTTCCTTGTGCGATGAAGCTAAAACCTGGTTTAACAAGCTTAATGAAGAGTTTATAACATCGTAGGAACAAATGAGAAGAGCTTTTCTAAACAGATTCTTTCCACCTTCCTTATTTAACCGTCTTTTACTTGAAATCAGAAATTTATCTCAAAACGAATGTGAAAGTCTAACCGACGCCTGGTTACGACTCAAGAACGTGCTTCAAAAATGTCATGGGCATGGTCTGACTAAAGGAGCTATTATTTAAATATTCTATCACGGTTTACACGAACCGACTCAAGCAATCCTGGACATAACTGCTGGAGGAATCTTTCTCTACAAAAGTCCAAATCAAGCTTTTTAATTTCTTGATGACAAAGTCCTTTACAAACTTGATTGGTCCACTAAATCTAAAAACGACCATCATCAAAAATTTGTCGCTCTCGCCAATGGAAATAATAGTGATAATGATAATTATCGATTAATGGAAAAATTAAAGGCTCTAACTATAAAAATGGATTCTCAATTTACAAGATTAAAAGAAGAATTACAAGATATGCTTAACAAATACTATGACCTTAAAGATAACAACGCTTTGGAAAACCACATGAATGATGACACGCCGATGTGTGAACGTCATGAAGCAAATTACATCCAATCTAAAAGTTGTCAAAACTAAAATTCTCATGATTCGTACTCTCACCAATCCTATCATGATCTTAATGATTCCGAGAAGTCGCTCACAAAATTAAACAATGATGTGAAAAATGATCTCGAAGATTTCAAAAGATGTATCTGTAGCATGAGAACTGTTCATGATAAACTTTTTGATAGAGACGATGGTAGTCCCATTAGGGATTTACCCAACAAAAAGTCTAAAACAGTTAACCAAGAACCTCAATCTAAAACAAATATCGAAAAGTTAATCACCAAATTCTTAGATGGTCAAAGAATTTTAAATATGTTTGTCAAGAACAATGTTAACGACATGATTCTAAAGATGAAACAAAACAAAAATAATTGCCAAACCATATTTAAAAACATGGTAAGAAAAATAGATGACTGGTCGAAGTCTCAAAACATATCTTCAAAACAAACTAATAGGACTGAACCACCACCTCCTCCTCAAGCTCACATTGAGCACGTGAATGCCATATTTATCGGGAGTGGAAAGTCTGATGATTCTCTGAAAATTCAAAAAGATCCACCACCTCCTATCATCATTAACAATAAAATAAAAAAGATAAAACATCGAAAAGGGACTATTATGTGGTCAAATCAAAAGAATATCCATTCCGTGAGTACTTACCAAAAATCCCGTACCCTCAACGTTTAACGGTAGATCGTTCTCACTTCGACCGTATCGTGAAGGAATCTTAAATCGAGTTAAGTATAACAATATTATAATAATAATAATAAACCTATAATAAACTAATTACACTGATTAGCTAACCACCCTAACAAACCCGTTTGTTTGCACTCATCTTTAGTGATGGATACCCCTAGTTTAACCCGCTGAGCCATTCTATTCATTTTTCTCATCCACTAAAAATAAAATATAAAAATATATAACCTTTAGCCTAGCCTTACCCCTTGTCGAAAGTCTACGGTTGGTTGCTAGTTACTCGGTATCATTTGTTGATTTTTGCTTATAGTTTGTTCGCACTTTGCTATAAGTGTTGTGCCATTTTAGCGAAGATGAAGATGCACAGCTTCGTGTTTCGTATTTTGTGTGGTGTACACTTATATTAAGTATGGGGGAACTGTTAGTTATGTGATATGGAGATGAAAAAAAGAAAAAAATGTGATGAAAAAGGTAGAATCGAAAAAAAGAATAAGAAGAAAAAGAGATGAATAAGAGTTGGATTGTTATGATATGGTGCCGTATATATTGATGAGAGGTTCGATAACCTCACGGGTTTGTGGATTGTCGTAACTAGCAACATGGGTTTCTTGGACTTGTCACATGTATTTGAATTATAAAACCATTTTCAGTATATATTTTCATGCCTTATCCATACCCTTATTAACCATTAGCCTAATGTTACAACCCGAATAAAAGTCCTCTTTTGATAATTATACCCGGTGCTTACACCACGTGGGTGTAGTTTTGTTTCTTGTACAAGCCTATCGTAACTTAATGAATCATGTCTGAGCAATTGAGTGTGATTTCCTTTTACCCTTGATGTGTTTCAAAAGATTTAAATTTATAATGACTAAAAATACTATTTTATTATAGGAAAACACACGGGTAAAAGTATAACCCACGTATGTAGTATAATCTTTTTTAGGTAAGACTAGGTCGTTCACAGGGATTTGCATAGTGCTTGAATAATCAGTAATAAAAACAAACTTTAACAGACTTAAAATAACTGAACTGGATTCAATAATGATAAAGATGATTACTCGGATAATTTCATATAACTTATAAGCAATGGTGATAGCTAGGATCTTAGACTTATGACCTTAATTTATAAAAAGTATTTTCTCGTCAGAAAATGTTTTCACAAATTATCTTGTTTAACTTAAGACTCATATTTAGCTAACTTGATTAAATGTTTCACTCAAATAATCCAGTTACTATTACATCAAATCTATTTTTGTTTATCAAATAACGTAAGTGGATTTCTCGTCACAGATGATAAAGATCATAGACAAATCTTTAAAACTATAATGATCACAACAGGTCTTTCAACCTATAGCGGAGTGAGTATATAATAAAAGTTGATAATCAAAAGTGATAAGATTAGACACGATAGGATTATAACATAAGCTTAAGATTAACATGATCGTAATTACACCAAACGCTTATTCATTATATTATATTCCCCGAGTAGTCATGAGAGATTTAGCCTCTCATGGCTATGAATTTCATAACAAAATTAAGTAGAATAACAAGAAACATACTATATTTGGGTAAAAATATGGATCAAAATTCTACCCGTAACAAGTATGGGATCGTAATACAACCTTATTTTACTAGAACTATGATAGTGTTCTTCTTCATTCTTCATGGTTATCTTCAATCTTCAAAGTAGTGTGGTGTTTTAAATAGACCAAAAACAACAAAAACTGCCAATTTATGTTGGTTTTGCATTTGTATTGTGCAGGAAGTGGAAGATAGCAAAAAAAAGACATGAAAACCACAGTCCAAAATGAGACAGAACTAGCATGAATGGAAAAGACTGCAAAATACAAGGCCCAAAGTCCAAAAAAGTCAATTTCAAAGTCATTCCATAAGAAGCAACATCAAACCAGAGCCGAACTGAAGAATACTATGGACGACAATCTTAACCCATCTGATGGCCGGGAAAGCCCATATAGTATAACTAATGAAGACCGTGAAGACCAATATGGGCCAGCAATCAATTTCAACAGCCTCAATTGTGTGCATTTTGACAAGACTATAAGAACTTAGAAGGCCCAATCCGAGCCCAATTACAGCCAAGCTCACCATTGAACACACAAAACCCACCTGAACCTTAATTGGGCCTTATAAAAGCCCAATAACATAAGCTAAACCCTTATTTGGGCCCAACAACAACACACTCAATTGGGCCCAATACAAGCCCAAAAGCCCAACAAAAGCCCACAATTCTTTTTATAAAACTTTAGGGGCTAAATTGCCAATTTTAAAAGTTGTTTTATAAAGAAAAATGAAAAAATACAAACACAAGGGCTGGTTTTGCAATTTACCAAAACCCTTTTATTCTTTTTAATTATGAAACAAGCAGGGACCATTGTTTTGCAATTTCCCAAACCTTTCTTAATTCTTTGTTATAAACACGACAAGGGCCAAAAGGGGGCTGTCACTTTCCAAACTCTATTTTATACCTAAAATTCGACGTATAAGAAATGAATAATGAAAGAAAAGTGGAATGCAAATTGCCTCTTCCCATTATCGCTTAAACGTTACAAACCCATAACTGTACCTCAACGCCTTTACCCGCCAAAACCCAAAACCGCCTATCCCATGGGTTCTAGGCCAACCACCACCTATACTCTTCCCTGCTCTCCCCATACATTCCCACTCCCATTACCCCTTGTAACCATGGCCAACTTTGACAATCCCACTCTAAACCAACCCCTTTAAGTGTGAGATGGTGTTCAAGAAAGGAATGGTGGGCTAGGATTGAGTATGCTGACGTTTCTACACTCCAAGAAACACAGACCAAGACCAAGAGAAGGCTTTGAGCCTCTATAAAAGAGAAAGAGCAAGCCGAGTAGACACACACCCCTGTTTTTACTTTCTTAGTTTAATTTTAATTAAAGTTTGCTTTAAAATTATTGTACTCAGAATTTCAAGAGTTTTTGTTGTAATACTTTCAGTTTTAATAAAAAGTCTTAGTTTTTGTTTTTCAGTTTTTAATTTTTTTTACCTTTTAAGCATTTTTTTAAGCATTTTTCAAATTCAGCACTTGCACCTTTGTTAATTCAGCTTAGGTAACCTTACAATTTGAGCAATATATACAGTTTCAAGTTACCTGCCTTTGATATTCAAATTATAAGTCAAGGTTACAACATCATTAAGCTCTCAATAACGCAGGTGAGCGTATTACTTTTTCTTAACTCAAATTTAGCTATTACCTTTTTTTAAAATGATTCATTTCACTTAGTTCTCATCATTTTACATTCATCATTACCACTCATGAGTTCATTTGATTCCAGATTGGCCTTAATGAAGAAAATAAGCTGCAAATAGCTTATTATGACTTATTCGCTCTTTGGTTAAGGCTTTGGAAGCCACTTAGGATCACAGATTTGAGCTACTCACATCAACTAAGTGCTCTAGTTTCTGAGACTCCATTATTTTCAGGTTCTACTTCTTTAGATTCAAATTAGCTTAAAAGTAGTTTTTATATTCTTATTCTAATCAAGCTTTGTTAATATCTCTTCAATACAATGTTGTTTTAAGTTTGTCATTAGCTGATTTAGATTTCGGTAACTTTATTTTTGAGTAATTTCAGTTTCTCATAATAATATCTGTCATCAAGTAAAGTAAATAAGCTAGTAGAGTAAGTTAGCTTATTTTTCTAAAGATTACAAACAGTTGTTTTTGTTACAATCAGCTCTATTAAATCCAATTCAAATAAAATTTAGATAAAATGTTAGGTTTGTTAGTTTTTAATAGGTTTTAAGCTCACAATAGTTTTGACATTTTTATCTAATGGAGTGTTTGGTATTGCCTATTTTACTCTTAAAATCATATCAACGTGTCAAAGCTGTTTCATTCATTAGAGTTAGGGTATAAGTTCAAGAGATATAACACTTTTAAAAGTAGAGTTTAGTTTTATATAAAAGTTAGATGTTAAATCTGCGTCATTTGCACCAGGCATATTTCATCACAGACTTTTAAGATTTAGACTGTAAAACAACCAAAGGTCAAATAGTTCTTGTGTTCACGTAGGATCATTTTAGTAAAGAGTTAGCTCCCAAACTTCTGCTAGGCCTGCCATTTCAGTTAATTCCAAATTGGGCATCAGCAGCAAATAGATCAGCATCATCCAACAACACTTTTAATTCCTAGCTAAATTCTATAGAATTTCATTATTAGGTTATAATTTTGCAAAAAGCTTTATCTTGGTTAACTCAAGTCAAATGTGTAGCGTATTATCCAAATCTCACATTAATGGTTCAGTAATTAAGCTTTAGCTTATTAGAAAAAAGCGCAAAAACATTTTCATTAAGAATAGCTCTTTTTCATCTTAATTTTCTTCCTATATTGGGGTTAAGCATGGGTTAATTAAGTTTAATATCTTCTTAATATCACATCTTGAAGCTAGAAATAGCATTCTCTTTGTTTTCTTTTTCATCCATAATAAAGGCTCTATATTAACCAAATTCCAAAAGGAATATTAAAAAGCCTATTACTGTGACAGAAACTAGTGCTTATATTTCAGCTTATTCTTTTGTCCAAAAGTCCAAAGTTGTCTGTGGTAAAGTTAGTTATATACAGCTGTTTAACCAACGTTTTAGTTTTAAAGTTTTAGCTAAAGTAGCACTTTTTAATAAGCAAAAATAGCAAAATTCAGTAGGTCTGTTTATTCTTTTTCCATAGTTTTCAGGGCTAGTCTGTTCTACTAAGTGTAAATTTAAACAAGTTCTAGCCCGCCTACCCTCTACTTCCATTTCTGCCAATTCCTACCCTGTTTTTCTTAGAATAATAAAAAGTTTAATATTTTAGTTTTTAGTTTTATATAATTAGGGTTCATATTTTTAATCAATCAAATTAGAGTACAATTAGTTAATAAAAATTAGGGCTTTTGTTTCTATTAATTTTCTGCACCATTTTAGCATATAAAACATTTTTTTCTATATTTTCCAGGTAAATTTGTATTTTCTAGCAATTTACAATAGATTTTAGTTATTACTTTTTGCTATAAAAATCCAATAAAAAAAGAAAAATAGTGGAAAAATTAAAATTAGCTTTTTGCATAATTTCATTTTAAATCTAGTAGTGTTGTGGGGAAAAAATAAAATATTTTTGAGTGCTTAATTTTAGAAAAAGTTTATTTGTAAGTCATTATATCTTTAGAAAAATCATAAAAAATTCAAAAATTAATAAAAAAATATGTATCTTTTTAGTAATTTTATTTGTCATTTAGTGTCTAGGAAAAATATGAAACATTTAGTATAGGGATTAGATTTTTATAAATTTGAGTCTTAACCCGTTTTACCAGTGCTTTGAAACCGGTTCTTTCGTTCTAACATCAACACGACCTCCGTTTTAGTTCTAGTTTTTCTTTTTTTTTCAATATTAACTTAATTAATTTTAATTTTGATTTTTAATTTTAATTTAGGCAATTATTTTCTTAATTTTTAGTAATTAGGGTTCCCCTATCCTGAGTCTGTCCCCCCGTACTTTTAGTATAGATTTAATGCTTAGGGGGATTTCTCCATAACTAATTTTTGGTTCCTGCATTTTAAGATCCTCATTTCCTATACGTTTCCCGTAGATTAAATGAAGGATTTATTTAATAATTTTAGTTTGGAACCTATATCTGTGTTTCCATCATACAAATAATCTCCATCATTTCAATTTCTCATCAAACCAGGATTACTTCAATTGCACCTCGTTGGACAAATACGACCCGAATATCTCTTCCGAACCTTTTTATCATTGATTCTATCTTGTGTATTTGTATCCTTTTGTGAATTTGACCATTTTTCCTTGTCAATGGGCATCGGATTTGGGATCTGTAATAGGTTGCTATATAAGTGTATACATAAACACGAATCTGTTTCATTCTTCGTTATTGATTTAGATCTGCAATCTCCAAGGATAAGTATGGTGTTTATAGATATTGGTGTAAGATGGAGTGAGGAATGGATTGATATGTGTGTGAAGGAATGTTGGAATGATGAAATGTGTAAGAATTTTGGCTCTATTTATAGGCTGATTTCGGGTTGAAGTGCGGCGCACAAAATAAATTGTATGGCGTACTTGAGGTGTTAATGCGAGGGGTATTTAATAACTTCATTTAATTCTTCATAGCTGAATGGGAAGTGCGGCATACAAAGTAATTTGTGCGGCGTACTTGGTGATTAAATGCGTTTTCATTTATAGACTTTAATTCCTTGAGTTCGCTTGGAAGTGCGACATACTTAGGTCAAGTTCGGCGCACTTAGGACTTTTTCATCCTTGAGTTATTTCTTTTCTTTTAACTTGTTTACAAATGATTGTAAACACCCGAACTTTGTTTCTTTTGAGCTTGGGAAGACTTCAAGTGAACCTGCTCATAATTTATGCTAATTAAGTATCGAAAGTTCATGAGAAATGATAAAATATATATAAATAACGCCACTAAAACATGTATAATTTAGGCGTTATCAAATCCCTCCACACTTAGCTGTTACTTGCCCTCAAGCAATTAAAAGCGAGAAAAACAAGATCATTTATCATGACGTGGAGAAAATTTTGGATTTTTAACAAGTGTTTACAGGTTTAGATAACTTTTCAGGCATAGACACATAACATATCACCTCACAGGGTAATGCGTTTGATTTTAATTCACTCGAGCCACTCAGATAGGGTTTATAATTGTAAATCACTCATAAGCGCAGACATAATCTAGATAGCTACCATAGGCTTGTACGAGACACATAAACATGCCAGTTGCGGTGTGAGCACCTAGACAAAAATCTCAAAGAGGTAAAACGTGATAGTGATGATGGCGAATAACATATACTGATTTCATGTGCCGAACTTAAGCCTTTATTTCTTTGAACTACTATTTTTTTACACCATGATAACTAAGGCTTGACACAAAACTTCTTCTTTCAACTTTGACTTTTTCACTTAGACACTTCAACAACTTAGCACTA
This sequence comes from Tanacetum coccineum, assembly GCA_026074375.1. Classification (NCBI taxonomy): domain Eukaryota; kingdom Viridiplantae; phylum Streptophyta; class Magnoliopsida; order Asterales; family Asteraceae; genus Tanacetum; species Tanacetum coccineum. The sequence continues at coordinate 14,138 of BQNB010078219.1, forward strand.
AAAGGGAGTTCTTGCAGGTACAAAAGCTATATGGAATTTATTTTACCTTTTATCATATGATTTTGTCTATAAATTAACCTCACTGCGGTTAGTAAATGATGATCAAGCACAAGTTCTGAAGCTATTAAATTACCGGCTCACTCAAATATAATTTTCAACCAATACCATTGCTCCAGAAAAGGTGACAAAACCCAATATACACATCCATAATGATGGAATAGATACACATGATTGCTCATTCCTTAACTCGAATAACCTAAAGGCATCAATTATCTTAGGTACCAATGGTGGGTACCCGAATATTTTTTAAGGCTTATAATTCTCACAATTTAGTATACTAGTTTTGTGCTAGTTATAGAGTCAATCCGGTTGGATTTGCCTTACTAAGAGCATTTTTTTTGAAAGCATATATATATATATAATTTTTTTTAAGATTTTGCATTAGAAAAAATTTGACAGGGCAAACATAGAGGGATATGATTAATTTTTCCTATTTGGCTCCCCTCCACACTTAAGCTGAACATTTCCCTCTAATATGATAATTGATAAACTAGAGAATATGGAAAATTTAGGGGAAACGGTACTTCCCGGGACATAGAGAAATGTATAGCTGCGAGAGAGCTATCCTTGAGCATACTTCATAATTTTCCAATCTTTAAGCTATATTACCTGCATAAAAGTAAACACACAAAAGCACACAAAAAGAAAATATTTTTGTTTTTTTAAAGAAAATAAATAAAGGATATGAGTGGACACTTAAGTGAAGCACAGGTTGCCTCCCGAGAAATGCTTAATTTTTAAGAGAGTCGTTAGCTAGACTCCTGCTTTTGGATTTCATTCTTTCGAAAAGAAGGGAGTGACTGCTTTCTTTTGGTCATTATAATCTTCTTCCTCATGATATAGCTTGAGTCGATGACCGTTAACAATAAACGTTTTTCCCTCTTTTCCATATAGTTTAACATATCTGGACGGATATTAATGTTTTACTACGTATGGTCCTAGCCAACGAGATCTGAGTTTCGGCTGTTTGAATTTATACTTTGAGTGAAAGAGCAACACTTTGTTTCCATGTTTGAATTCTTTTCTCATTTTAAGTTTTCTGTCATGCCAGACTTTAGTTCTTGCGTTGTACAGACAAGAGTTTTCATAGGCTTAATGTCTGAGTTCGTCTAATTCATGTAATTGAAACATTCGCTTCTCACCAGCAGCGATGAGATCTGGGTTACAGTTCTTCAGGGCCCAATATGCACGGTGTTCAATTTCAAATGGCAGGTGACAATTCTTTCCATATATGAGTTTGTACGGTGTTGTTCCAGTTGGTGTTTTATAAGTAGTACGAAAGACCAACAGAGCGTCATCAAGTTTTCTTGACCAAATGGTAGGGTTGTCTTTAACAGTCTTTTCAAGAATTCTTTTAAGAGCTCTGTTCGTGTTTTCAACTTGACCACTTGCTTGAGGGTGGTATGATGTAGAGAATCGGTGGTTAACTCGATATCTTTTCATAGTCTTTTCCATTATCTTGTTGTAGAAATCTTGGTCGCTTATGAGAGCTTTGGGCATTCCAAAATGGCAGAATAGTTTCTTCAGAAAAGTAATAACAACTCTAGCATCGTTTGTTGGTAGAGCTTGTGCTTCGGCCCACTTAGATACATAGTCGACAACGACTAAAATGTATTCAAATTTATATGATTTCGGAAAGGGTCCCATAAAATTGATACCCTATATGTTAAAATTTTTACATACTTGAATGTTGTTTAAGGGCATCTCATCACGTTTTCAAGTATTTCTTGTCTGACATGCTTCGCAAAGGCGAACTTGAGTCTGAGCTTCTTTGATGATGGTCGGCCAGTAGAAACCTGAGTCTAAGACTTTTTTAGCAGTTGTGTTTGGTCCATAATGTCCACCGGTTGGTCAGTGGTGACATTGATCTAAAATGGTTCAGGTTTCTGGTCCAGAGACGCATCGACTAATCATACCGTTAGAACATACTTTAAAAAGGTAGGGTTCCTCCCAGAAGTAGTGTTTGAGGTCGGAGAAAAATTTGTTCTTTTGTTGATACGTTATTCCTTTAGGTATGATATCACTTACTAAGTAGTTTGCAAAGTCTGTGAACCATGGGTTATCTTGAGTGTTTATTTCAATGAGAGTTTCTCCAGGAAAGTTGTCGTCGACTTCACTGTCATCACTTGTTTCATCATTTTCAATTCGAGACAAGTGGTCGACGGCAACATTTTCTATACCTTTTCTGTCTTTTATTTCAATATCAAATTCTTGTAAGAGTAATATCCAACGTATAAGTCGTGGTTTGGCATCTTGTTTCTTGAATAAGTTCCTGAGAGCCGACTGATCAGTGTGCACGATCGTTTTTGATAATACCAGATAGGATTGAAATTTTTCAAAAGTGAAGACTACAGCCATAAGTTCTTTTTCAGTGATTGTATAGTTTTGCTAAGCTGTGTTGAGAGTTTTGCTTGCAGAGTATATCGGGTGAAAATTTCTACCTTCTTTTTAACCTAAGATTGCTCCGACTGTGAAATCACTTGCATCACACATGAGTTTAAATAGAAGACTCTAGTTTGGGCTTACGATCACATGAGCACATGTGAGTTTTTCTTTTAATAAGTTGAATGCGTTGTGACATTCTTCATTGAATTCGAACGGAGTATCTTTTTCTAGCAACTTGGTGAGTGGTCGAGCAATTTTTGAGAAATCTTTAATGAATCTTCAGTAGAAACTGGCATGTCCTAGAAAGCTTCTAATACCTTTGATATTAGTGGGTGGTGGAAGTTTGGAGATTACTTCGATCTTTGCTTTATCGACTTCAAGCCCTACTTCAGATACCTTGTGACCAAGCACAATTCCTTCTTTAACCATGAAGTGACATTTTTCCCAGTTAAGAACAAGATGTGCATCCTTGCAACGCTGAAGCATTTTATCAAGATTGTTGAGGCAGTGATCAAAAGAGCTTCCAAAGATGGAGAAATTTTCCATGAATACTTTGACTGATTCTTCGATCATGTCATGAAATATAGCCAGCATACACCTTTGGAAAGTAGCTGGAGCATTACATAAACTGAAGGGCATCCTTCTATAAGCATATGCACCAAAAGGACATGTGAACATTGTTTTCTCTTGGTCCATACGATCGATTGGTATTTGAAAATATCCAGAAAAACCATCGAGGAAACATAAGTATTTATTTCCTGCGAGTCTTTCTAACATTTGATCTATAAACTACAAAGGGAAATGATCTTTTGTAGTTACTTCATTGAGTTTTTGATAATCGATAGATACTCGCCAACCTGTAACAGTTCTTGTTGGGACAAGTTCATTTCTTTTGTTAGTAACAACTGCGATACCTTCTTTCTTCGGTACGTAGTGAATGGGGCTTACCCAAGGGCTATCGGCGATCGGATAAATGATACATGTATCGAGCAGTTTAACTATTTCTTTTTTCACAACTTCTTGCATGTTTCGATTTAATCTTCTTTGTTTTTAAACAACTGGCTTTTTGTCTTCCAAAAGTTGAATTTTATGTTTACAAAAAGATGGGCATATTCTAGGAATATCTGTGGTTTTCCAAGCAAAGGCTTGCTTGTGTCTTTTAAGAACAGATACGAGTTTATTTTTGTCTTCTTTAAAAAGTTGAGATGATATGATAACGGGAAGAAAAGAAGGTTCTTCTAAGAATACATATTCCAGGTTATTAGGAAGAGGTTTGAGTTCAAGATTCGTAGGAGGTTCTTCAAGAGAAGTTTTGATCTTGTAATTGGTGTTAAAGGTAATTTTTTCGAATGGTGGTTCTTCGGTGTCAGACTCGAATTCAGAATTTTCATCGGCAGTCATTGCCATGAATTCATCGAATTAGGCAAAGAGTTTTTCTTCTAGGATGGTTCCTTCTATGGAATAAAGGATTTCACTACCTTCGTCGATAAGAGCATCGAAATCTTTTTCTAAGATTTCATCGATGACGTCAATACTGAAACATGTATCCTTGTTTGAATAGGAGTGTTTCATCGTAAAATCGATGTGAAAGATCATTCGTTCAGTTCAAACTTCGAGATTGAGTTGCTTCTGTTTGACTCGAATTACTGCATCGGCAGTGTGAAGAAAAGGTCTTCCTAAGATAAGGGGAACTTTACTGTCTTCTTCCATTTCAAGAATAACAAAATTGGCAGGGAAGGTGAATTTACCAACCTTAACGAGCATATTTTTAGCTATTCCAACAGGGTATTGGAATTATTGGTCGGGTAATCTTACGCTCATTTTAGTAGGTTTGAGAGTTTCGAGAGATAATGAGATTGGGCTATAAGGAATTCGACATGAGATTGTAATGCTGTAATGCGCAGGTCGGCTTATTGATTTGCTGATGAAAGCTTTGTTGAAATTACATGGAATGAGAAAACTTCTGGGGTCTCCAAGTTTCGGTGGAACTTTGTTTTAAAGTATTGCGGAACTTTCATCACTTAGGAAAGCGGCTAAGATTTGTTTGATTTTGTGTTTTTTATTTACAAGTTCCTTGAGAAACTTGCCATAGTTGGGCATTCCGGCTAAAACATCAACAAGAGGTACGTTGATTTGAACAGCTCGGATCATGTCGAGGAATTTTCCATATTGAGCTTCCATTTTTTCTTTTTTGAGGAGTTGAGGATATAGGATTTTTGGTTTGTATGGTTTGGGTTTCGGTGTTTCTTTGACCGGTTTTGGTGTTTTAGGTTTGGGTTAAGGTGTAGGTTCATTATCCTCATCATCGTTATCAAAGTTGATAGGAGTTTCAGAATTGTTTTGTTGATCATTCGGGTTATCTGGTAGGTCATAGGATTTACCACTCCGTGTAAATACTACATTCACATGCTCATTTTGAGCTTGCGGTGGTTGGTAAGGTTTAGATGAACTACCTTTCGGGTTAGGCTGAGTGTTACTAGGAAGAGATCCAGAAGGTCGACCAAATTGCTTGTCAGCAAGTCTGTCGAATTTAGATTCGAGATTTTAAATTGAGGCTTGTTGGTTTTTGGTTGTTGTTTCGAGTTTGTTTTTGAGATCCATAAAGGTGTCTTTGACAAAAGAGTTGGTCGAGTGTTGAGCTTTGATGAAATCGCTTAGTTGTTTTTGAAGATCGCGTTTATCATTAGAGTGAGATTGATAGTTGTCTCGGTTGTAATCGTTCCTTCCACTCGAACGCCAGTTATCGCGGTTGGAATCATGGTCTCGGTAATCATTGTAAAAACAAGTACGATGAAAAGTTTACATGAATTTGGCTTCTTCTGCACGTGACATGGGAATGTCATCATCGTCAAGGTTTGATTGTTTTGAACGAGATTGAAAATCTTTATATTGAACATCCATTTTCATGGTCATGACATCCATTTCGGGCCTAATTTTGTCAAGTTTGGAATTACATGCTACCTTTCAGCGGCGGAAGCAATGGTTTCTTAAGAGATGATTTTGTTTTTGGTTTTTAGCCCAGTCGAGCTTGAGTAAGACTTTGTCTTCGAGAAGTTGATAAGCTTGATTTAGAGTTTTATAGGGGAAAATAGCACCGGCTGCGACATTTAGAACTTCTTGGGTTATTTCGTTGAGACCATGGTAAAAGATTTTGATGATGTTACCTTTGGACAGATTGTGACCATGGCAGTTTCTGAGCATTTCCTTCATACGAAGCCAAGCTCGGTTAGGGATGAGTCGTCGTTTCATGTTGAAGAAAAGGATCGGATTTCTCCGGGAAGTCGATCGAAAGAGCTGGGGAAAAGAATCGGTCTAACGCGAAATCGGTTGAAGTTCAGCCATGTTTTGTAGTTCCTTCATTGAGTTCGTCCGCAACCAAGTTTTTGCTTCTCCAGTGAGTGGTAGGGGAAACATCATTAGGCGGACAGCTTCATTCTCTGTGTCTCTGTATTTAAACATCTCGCCAAATATTTGAGGAATTAGTGAATGTGTTTATGAGGATTGGTTTAGTTCTACATCAAATTGGATACCCTTGATGAGAGTCATGTGGTTACCTTTAATGTGATTCGGTTTGCGGTTTCGGGGCAATGTTGTGATTGCGTGAACGAGAGTAGAGCGAGAACGACTGTGTCGGCTAGCCCACATAGGTTCTATCATCTATTGGATCGTAATTTCGAAGAAGTGTATCAAGAAAGTGTCAGAAATATATTTGTGTGATTGGCGGATAGACAACTTCGGGTGTTAAGGTGATTAAATATCGTACATATTGCACTAACAATCTACCCCTTTTGTGATGGCACGATTTTTTGAAAAGAGAGAATGTTAAAAATTATTTTTAAAGGTTTGATTACAAAACAACTTTGAAATCCCTGGTAATAGCGCCAAAAACTTTAATGAGTTTCAAAAGCTTTAAATTTATAATGACTGAAAATACCAACTTTATTATAGAGAAACACACGGGTAAAAGTATAACCCACGTATGTAGTATAATCTTTTTTAGGTAAGACCAGGTCGTTCACAGGGATTTACGTACTGCTCGAATAATCAGTAATAAAAACAAGCTTTAACAGACTTAAAATAACTGAACTGGATTCAATAATGATAAAGATGACTACTCGGATAATTTCATATAGCTTATAAGCAATGGTGATAGCTACGATCTTACACTTGGGACCTTAATTTATAAAAAGTATTTTCTCGTCAGAAAACGTTTTCACAAATTATCTTGTTTAACTTAAGACTTATATTTAGCTAACTTGATTAAATGTGTCACTCAAATAATCCAGTTACTATTACGTCAAATCTATTTTTGTTTATCAAATAACGTAAGTGGATTTCTCGTCACAGACGATAAAGATCATAGACAAACCTTTAAAACAATAATGATCACAGCGGGTCTTTCGATCTATACCGGAGTGAGTATATAATCAAAGTTGATAATCAAAATGATAAGATTAGACACGATAGGATTATCACATAAGCTTATTAACAAGATCGTAATTACACCAAACGCTTTTTCATTATATTATTTTCCCCGAGTAGTCATGAGAGATTTAGCCTCTCATTGCTATGAAGTTCATAACAAAATTAAGTAGAATAACAAGAAATATACTATACTCGGGTAAGAATATTGATCAAAATTCTACCCGTAACAAGTATGGGATCGTAATACAACCATATTTTACTAGAATTATGATAGTGTTCTTCTTCGTTCTTTGTGATTTGATCTTCAATCTCCAAGGTAGTATGGTGTTTATAGATATTGGTGTAAGACGGAGTGAGGAATGGATTGATATGTATGTGAAGGAATGTTGGAATTATGAAATGTATGAGAATTTTGGCTCTATTTTTAGGCTGATTTCGGGTTGAAGTGCGACGCACAAAATAAATTATGCGGCGCACTTGAGGTGTTAATGCGAGGGGTATTTAATAACTTCATTTAATTCTTCATAGCTGAATGGGAAGTACGGCGCACATTTGTGCAACGTACTTGGTGATTAAATGCGTTTTTGTTAGGAATTTAAATTTTAGTGAAGTGACGATCATTATCGATCTCACGAGCCTTTGTAATAGTTAGACAATTTTATGTATTATTTAGTAAGCTAACCGGGCCAAAGCATAGAAATCCCATAGAAAGCCCGGTTTATCCTTTATATAAAAGCCCTCTCCACACATAGAGAGGGTGTTGGTTGAAGCATTTTACATACACAATTAAGTGTGTTTCTCCCATCCATCCATCTCTTTCTCTCTCTATCTTTCTCTCTCTAGTTCATGTTTGTGTGAAATATAAGAACCTACAATTGGTATCAAAAGCCATGGGGTGGGTTAAGTGATATGTGTTGTTGTTTTTTTGTAGCTTATTTTTGACTTATTTTTAGAGCTTATTTTTTTCTAGCTTCTTTTCATAAAAAGCTTAAATCTTTAAGTTTAAAAAAAAATTCATAACTTGTGATACAGGTTGTGTCTTCGTTTAAAACAGTGACATGTTATTGATTATCTTGGGCCTACTTTGGGCTTCGTTTGTTTTTTGCTTATTTTCGAGATCAAAATCATTGCATTTGTTTCATCCATTCAGTTAGAAGTTATAATTGTTATTTTTTCATTCGGCTAGTGTTTAGTTTTGGCGTATTTGATAAAAACATCAAAATATTCTTTCATAAAAACCAAACTAGCATATAAAGGGCTTACGTGTGTAGCTTATTTAGGATTTAAAAACTACTTTTTGTGTACTTATTATAGTCTATTCGTCTATGCTTATCTGATAAGGGGGTGTTTGGATACGTCTTATTTGATACAAAGGTCTTAACTTTCTTTGATAAAAGCAAATCAAGCATAATAAGTTATTGTTTCTGTAGCTTATTTTGGGATAAAACCACCTTTTTATTCAGCTTATTTGAGCTTATCTGTCTCGGGTTATCTTTAAAAGGAGTGTTTGGATTTGGATTCTTTAGTAACAAGACCTTACCTTTCGTTCTACAAAATCATAACCACCTTATTTTTATCTTTGTCTTGGCTTATTTTTGCTCCTAACAGCTTATTAAAGCCTTTTTGTAGCTTATTTAGTTCGTAGCTTATTTCTAGTTTTTTTTTGTTTTTGCTTCTTTGGGTCAAAAAGTTAAAAACAGTTCAGTATAGATAGTTTGTAGCTTCATATTTCTTAGCTCTTTCCATGGCTTATTGGTGCATAGCCACCTTATTGTGACAAGTATTTTTGTGCTTATTCCGGTGTAAAGGACAGTTTGTTTGCATTCAAAAAAGGACAAAAACATTTGTTTGAATGGTTGGGAACACATATCCTTCTTTCTTGCTGAAACCAAAAAGGACAGTTTGTTTGTTTGACAACAAGATAAGAAACGTAAGTACAATGGTCCCCAATGTATGAGTAGCGAGTTATGGTATCTGTAGCGACTCGATGTGTGGCGAGTTATGGTAGCGACTTGGAGTATAGGTACACGTGAAGATAATTTCTTGGTAAAATCGTAACAAAACTCTGTCCATTTGTCCTCGTGGTAGTGAGTTGATCTCGTGACTTCTAGCGAGTTATTAACTCATATAAACCGAAGCTCTCCAATACTCATTAAATCTTCAAAAGAAGCATTAAGCACAACACTAATTATAAATTACAAGTTAAACGATTGAGTTTCGAGTGATTTTGGGTTTTTCGGGTTTCGACTTTAGTTGTTCGCGGGTCTTCTAACCTATACCATTACGTTCGCGGTCTTGTAACGATCATCGTGGTGTATTTGTATTTGGTCGGCGATAAACACACAAGTCCGCGAGCAAGGATATGCAATCGTACCATTTTAACAGTTTGCAAACAAAGAAGAAGGTATAATGAAGGGAAAACATTTATTAATTAATTAATATTTGAATTTGTCAAGATTGGTCCCTGGATTTAAGGACAGATTCATCATTCATCCTTTGTTGGATTGTTAACCCTTATACTTGAAACTGTTTTACACCGTTGGTCCTCAGAACTTATAATTCAGCTTTTTGTCCTCCAATGTTAACCGTTATTGCAACGTTAGTCCCTGCAACTTTAATTAACAACCGTTAAGCACTCTACTTGGATTTCCATTGCACCGTTAGTCCTTGATTGTGTTTTAATCAACCGTTAATCATTTTAAGTTTAAAGTGTGGTAACCGTTAGTCCTTTTAACTCATCAATCGTTAACAAAAGCTCAAGTACTTCAAATACAACAACGATTTCACCAACAACAATTCTATTTTTCATGGTTTCTTCTTGATTTTGTAAAATCCCGTAAAAGTTTATTCTTTTTTTGGTTTAAATCATAGATTTGTAAATTCCTGTGAAGTGTAATTTCTTTCTCACAACCACAACAAATCACTTAATCTATTAAAGATCCATAATTTCATTTCACACATCGAATTTCAATGGAATCTTTAAATTATAAGTCACAAGAGAGAGAGTTGCATCAGTTGCAACAAATGCAAGACAAAACAAAGGAAAGTTTCATGACATCTTTTCGACTACTTCATTCATTTCTCCGGGTTCTTTCTTACAATGAATTAAAAATTAATGGATGTTTCGAACGGGCATTTGCGACACTCTTTGAACAAGATGTTCAGACTTTCACATGCTCAATGTTACTTTACTTGGATCAACTTGAAAAGCAACTTGACAAAGATGAATTTCAAGAAGATAGATCCATGGCTGCCTTTTGAGTGATCAACAAACAATCTCAGATGTTCATCGATTTGCAATTCACTTGGGATTATGACAGTCAAATGACAGAAAAGTATTTTGCTGAATACACTCGAATCGAGGTTTGACAATTCCGTGATTCATTGATCCAACACATGGAATCTGTTAAGAAATCCATTGATGAAAGAGCACAACTTAAATGACAGTATGATAGAAGGGTGAATAAAAGACTGATGCAGATGTAAGAGAGTAAGGTTGTTTCGAGTAAAGCTTTGGATGCTAGTTTAGTTGTTACAGAATGCAGTGGGACAAAGTCAGATGAGCATATTACAAGCAGCAGTTTAGGGACTTATATCACACATGTTGTGGATGCAGATATTAGACCAGTAAATGACCAAGTGTCATCTGCTGAGGTACATTTGACTGCTCAACATAATGTCCTTGCTAATGAACAACAACATACTGATCAATCTGAACCAAGTTATGACACATATCTGTTGGAAAAGGTTGATAGCAATACCACTCTTGATTCAACAAATATAAGTCATAAGGGAGGAGAGCTTGACCAAGATGCTGAACAAGATCAAGTAAAAAGTTCTTTGCTTAAGGCTGAGTTTCTTAAAATGAATGATATGGTTAGTAGATTGGGTGAAAATTTCTACCATGTTTTTGACCTAAGATTGTTCCAACTACGAAATCACTTGCATCACACCTGATTTTGAACAGAAGACTCCAGTTTAGGCTTACGATCATAGGAGCACATGTGGGCTTTTCTTTCAATAATTTGAATACATTGTGACATTCGTCATCAAATTTAAATGGAATATCTTTTTTGAGCAACTTGGTGAGAGGACGGGATATTTTTGAGAAATCTTTAATGAATCTTCGATAGAAACCAACATGTCCTAAAAAGCTTCTAATACCTTTGATATTAGTAGGGGGGGTGCAAGTTTGGAGATTACTTTGATTTTTGCTTTATCGACTTTGAGTCCTGCTTTGGATACCTTGTGTCCAAGCATAATTCCTTCTTTTACCATGAAGTGGACCATTTTTCCCAGTTAAGGGACTAAGATGTGAATCTTTGCAACGCTAAGCATTTTAGCGAGGTTGTTCAGGCTATAGATCAAAAGAGCTTCCAAAAACAGAAAAATCATCCATGAATACTTCGACGGATTCGTTAATCATGTCATGAAATATAGCTAGCATGCACCTTTGGAAAGTAGCTGGAGCATTACATAAACCAAAAGGCATTCGCTTGTAAGCGTATGTACCAAAAGGATATGTGAATGTTGTTTTTTCTTGGTCTATAGGATCTATTGGTATTTAAAAATATCATAAAAACCATCAAGGAAACAGAAGTATTTATTTCCTGTGAGTCTTTCTAAAATTTGGTCCATAAACGGAAAAGGAAAATGATCTTTTGTAGTTGCTTGATTAGTTTGCAGTAGTAATCAATAATACTCTCCAATCTGTGACAGTTCTTGTTGGGACAAGTTCATTTTTTTCGTTAATAACAACTGTAATACCTCCTTTATTTGGTACACAATGAATTGGACTTACCCAAGGGCTATCGGCGATTGGATAAATGATACTTGTATCGAGCAGTTTAACTATTTCTTTTCTTTACAACTTCTTGCATGTTTCGGTTTAATCTTCTCTGTTTTTGAACAACTGGTTTTTTGTCTTCCAGGAGTTGAATTTTATGTTTACAAAAAGATGGGCATATCCCAGGAATGTCTGTGGCTTTCCAAGCAAAGGCTTGTTTGTGTCTTTTAAGAATAGATACGAGTTTGTTTTTGTTTTCTTCAGAAAGTTGAGATGATATGATAACAGGAAGAAAAGAGGGTTCTGCCAAGAATACATATTCTAGGTTATCCGAAAGAGTTTTAAGTTCAAGATTCGTAGGAGGTTCTTCAAGAGATGTTTTGATTTTGTAATCGGTGTTAAAAGTGATTTTTTTGAATGGTGGTTCTTCGGTGTCGGATTTGGATTCAAAGTTTTCATCGGCAGTCATTGCCATGAATTCATCAAATTCAGCAAAGAGTTTTTCTTCGAGGATGGTTCATTCGATGGAATGGAGGATTTCACTACCTTCATCTAGAAGAGCATCAAAATCTTCTTCTAAGATTTCATCGAAGAGTCAAACTGAAAATGTATCATCGTTTGATAGGGTGTTTCATCGCAGGAATTGAATGTGAAAAGATCATTCGTTCAGTTCTAACTCCGAGGTTGAGTTATTTCTGTTTAACTTGAATTACTGCATCGGTAGTGTGACGAAAAGGTCTTCCTAATATTAGGGGAACTTTACTCTCTTCTTCCATTTCTAGAATAACAAAATCGACAGGGAAGGTAAATTTTCCAACTTCAACAAGCATATTTTCAGCTATTCCAACAGGATAATGTAATGACCGGTCGGCTAATCTTACGCTCATTTTAGTAGGTTTGAAAGTTTCAAGAGATAATTTCGCCTATAAGGATACGGGGCTGAGTATTAATTGTTAGCACCATGGTCAGTAAGCATTTCAAAGAGAAAGCTTTGTTGAATTTACATGGAATGTGAAAACTTCCAGGGTCTCTAAGTTTTGGTGGAACCTTGTTTTGAAGTATTGCGGAACTTTCATCACTCAGGATAGCGACTGAAATTTGTTCGATTTTGTGTTTGTTATTCACAAGTTCTTTGAGAAATTTGCCATAGTTAGGCATTCCAGCTAAAACATCAACAAGAGGTACGTTGATTCGAATGGCATAGATCATGTCGAGGAATTTTCCATATTGAACTTCCATTTTTTCTTTTCTAAGGCGCTAAGGATATGGGATTTTTGACTTATATGGTTTGGGTGTCGGTGTTTCTTTGACTGGTTTTGATATTTTAGGTTTGGGTTGAGGCGTAGGTTCATCGTCTTCATCATCGCTATCAAAGTTAATAGAGGTTTCAGAATTGTTTTATTGATCATTTGGGTTAACTGGTGGGTCATAGAATTTACCACTCCGTGTAAATATGGCATTCACATGCTCGTTTCGAGCTTGTGATGGTTGGTAAGGTTTAGATGAGCTACTTTTTGGGTTATGTTAAGTGTTACTAGGAAGAGATCCAGAAGGTCGACCAGATTGCTTGTCAGCAAGTCTGTCGAATTTAGCTTCAAGATTTTGAATTGATACCTGATGATTTTTGTTTGTTGTTTTGAGTTTGGTTTTGAGATCCATAAAGGTATCCTTGACAAAAGAATTAGTCGAGTGTTGAGCTTTGATGAAATCGCTTAGTTGTTTTTGAAGACCGGGTTTATCATCAGAGTGAGATTGATAATTGTCTCGGTTGTAATCATTTCTTTCGCTTGAACGCCAGTTATCGTGGTTTAAATCACGGTCACGGTAATCATTGTAAAAACGAGTACGACGGAAGGTTTGGATGAATTGGGCTTCTTCTTCACGTGACATGGGTATGTCATCATCGTCATGATCAGGGTTTGGTTTTGAACGGGATTGAAATTCTTTATACTGAGCATCCATTTTCATGGTCATGGCATCTATTTGGGCCATAATTTTGTCAGTGTCGTAATTACTGCTACCTTCAGCGGCGAAAGCAACAGTTTTCTTAAGAGAGGATTTGGTTTTTTGATTTTTAGCCTGGTCTAGCTTGAGTAAAACTTTGTCTTCAAGAAGCTGATAAGCTTGATTCAGAGTTTTATAGAGGAAAATACCACCAGCCGCAGCATTTAGAACTTCTTGGGTTATTTCGTTGAGACCGTGGTAAAAGATTTTGATGATGTCGCCTTTGGACAGATTATGACCTGGCAGTTTCTGAGCATTTCCTTCATACGAAGCCAAGCATCGGTTAGAGATTCGTTTTTATGTTGATAAAAGGATCGGATTTCTTGACGAGTGCGATCGAAGGGAGCCGGTGGAAAAAAGAATCGGCTACTGAAAGCGGTTCGAAGTTCATCCCACGTTTTGATAGTTCATTCGTTGAGTTCGTCCAACCAAGTTTTTGCTTTGGTATAAGGTTTTCTCCGCCGAAAGGGAGCTTGTTGATTAGTGAAGTAACTCTCGAGTTGGATACTCGAGGAGTGGAGTAGGGCGAAGAGGAGCTTCGTGACCGAACCACTATAAATCATCGTGTCGGTTTGCATTTTCTTTTACCCTTCACTTTACTTATTTATTTACATTTATCGCTTTACTTTTATACTTGCATTGTACTCATGATTGTGTGAATGGTTGTGTATATCCTGTTAGTTAAAGTTGTGTAGCTCTTTGTGCTAAATATTGTGAGTGTGGTTATATTGTTAGAATATGCTTTAGCTATTGTAAACCTATGACCGACACTTCTCATATTGGGTCAAACTTGATTGGTGATTTGATACAAAAGATCTAGTCCAAAAACCTCTTCTGGAGGCGGTCCCATAAATCAGGCGGCCCCCTGATATACTTGGCGGCCCCCATATATATATGGGACCGCCGGTAGAAGAGTGACGTAATTCTTGATCTTAAAGTTTTTAATGGAAACGTATTTACCCCCCTCCCCCCACGGTTTCCACACAACCCAAGGGACAACCATGTGCAACAACCACCATACAAGAGACAAAATGTAGCAAGAGCCTTGATGTGTTTCGAAAGCATTAAATTTATAAGACTGAGATTACCAATTATTAGATAGAAACACACGAGTCAAAGTATAACCCACGTATGTAGTACAATATTTTTAGGTAAGACCAGGTCGTCCACAGGGATTTGCGTAGTGCTTGAATAATCATATTAAAAATAAATTTTAATAGAGGTGAAATAAACTGAAATGAATTCAATAACGATAAAGATAACTACTCAGATAATTTCATATAATTCATAAGCAATGGCGATAGTTACGATCTTAGACTTAGGACTTTAATTTATAAAAAGTATTTTCTCGTCAGAAAACGTTTTCACAAATTAACTTGTTTAACTTAAGACTTATATTCAGTTAACTCGATTAAATGTGTTACTTAAATAATCCAGTTATGATTATATCATATCTATTTTGTTTATCAAATAACGTAAGTGGATTTCTCGTCATAGATGATACAGATCATAGACAAATCTTTAAAACTATATAGATCACAACGGGTCTTTCGACCTATACCGGTGTGAGTATATAATCAAAATTGATAATCAAAGTTGATAAGATTAGATACGATAGGATTATAACATAAGCTTAATATTAACAAGATCGTAATTATACCAAATGTTTATTCATTATATTATTTTCCCCGAGTAGTAATGAGAGATTTAGCCTCTCATGGCTATGATGTTCATAACAAGATTAAATAGAAGTACAAAAAACATACTATATCCGGGTAACAATATGGAACAAAATTCTCCCTGTAACAAGTATGGAATCGAAGTACAACCTTTTATTCTTATAAATCTATGATACTCTTCTTTGTTCTTCGTGGTTTGATCTTCAATCTTCAAAGGTTTATGATGCTTTTGGAATGAAGGATTAGAGATATGATGAATTGGTTGTGTGTGAGATGAATGGAATGAAGTAAGTAAGTATGAGATATTCTAAATGTGTGTGAAATTCGACTTTATCTTTAGGCTAAGTTTGAGGTCGAAGTGTGGCGCACACAAAAGATTTTGCGACGCACTTAGGGTGTAAATGCGAGGGGTATTTAATTTTAATTAAGAAGTGCGGCGCATAATAAATATTGCGTGGTGTACTTGGTGATTAAATGCATCTTTATTTAATTGACTTTAATTCTTGAATTTACTTGGAAGTGCGGCGCACTTAGGGCAAGTTCGGCATACTTGTGTCTTTTTCAGCCTTGTGTCTTTTTCTTTTCTTCTAACTTGCTTTCCAATAAACATAAACACTTGGACTTTATTTCTTTTGAGCTTGGGAGGACTTCAAGTGAACCTGCACATAATTTATGATATTAAGTATCGAAAGTTCATGAGAAATGATAAAATATATATAAATAACGCCGCTAAAAACATGTATAATTTAGGCGTTATCAAACCCTCCACACTTAGCTGTTGCTTGCCCTCAAGCAATATAAAGCGAGAAAAACAAGATCATTTATCATGACGTGGAGAATTTTTTTGATTTTACAAGTGTTTACTGGTTTAGTTAACTTTTTAGGCATAGACACATAACAGAGCACCTCACATGGAAATGTGTTTGATTTTTAATTCACTCTAGCCACTCAGATAGGGTTTATAATTGTGAAGTCACTCAGATATGCAGACATAATCTAGACAACTACCATAGGCTTGTACTTGACACATAAACATGACCAAAGGGCGAAACTTGATATCGATGAGGGAGAATAGCATACACAGATCTCTTGTGCCGAACTTAAGCCTTGAAACTTTGATTTTTTATTTCTTCTTC
>BQNB010078220.1:0-30612 GCA_026074375.1 Tanacetum coccineum
TCCAAGAGACATGTCGAGAAGATTCTTTTTGTGAAACATTTTCTGATTTTTTTTTTTTGATTTTGTATTTTCTTTTTGAAATTTTATATTTTTGTATTTTTTTTAAAAATATGTACAAGTTGATGTTTGATGGATTATCAAGCAGATTCGTTTGTCAGAACCTCCAGTTCTGCTGGAGTCAAACATCTCATACCAATTCGTCTGACAAGATACTGAAACCTATCTTCGGGTAAGGCTTTAGCAAACATATCAGCTAATTGGTATTCAGTTCTGACAAATTACAATTCAATTATACCGTTTTCAACCTGTTCCTTGATGAAATGATATCGAGTATAGATGTGCTTGGTACGGGAGTGTTGCACGGGGTTGTATGAGATTGCTATGGATGACTGTGAGTCGCAATACAATGGTATTTTTTTGTAGTTGAAGCCATAATCCTTAAGTTGTGTCCTCATCCACATTACTTGAGCACAACTTGCAGATAAGGCCACGTACTCAGCCTCTGCTGATAACATTGCAGTACAGTCTTGCTTCTTTGACATCCAGCTGACTAACTTATCACCTAGGAATTGTATTCCTCCAGGAGTGCTTTTGCGAGTATCAATGCATCCGGCATGGTCGGCATCTGAAAAATCTGTTAGTTTAAAGCTAGAATCCTTCGGATACCAGAGTCCTATTTTAATGGTACCCCTTTTAAGATCGAGGATCCCTTTAACCTCTTTAGAGGTGTTTTTTAGTCGGTCTTGCTTGATAACGTGCACAATAACATATTTCTTGCACTATGTCTGGTCTACTAGATGGTAGATACATCAGTGACCCGATTTTACTACGGTAGTTAGTTTGGTCTATGAGTTTTCTACTCAAGTCTGCATCCAGTTTAGGTTTAGTAGCCATTGGTGTACTAACGCTATCACATTTATCCATACCATGTTTTTTTAAGTATTTCTAAAGCGTACTTGGCCTGGTTAATAAAGATACCTCATGGGGATTGGTGGATCTGAAGTCCTAAAAAGAATTTCATTTCCCCCATTAAGGACATCTCAAATCTACTATGCATTAATTTTTCAAATCTTTTAAAAATTTTTGGGTTTGTAGACCCGAAAATAATGTCATCGACGTAAATTTGCACAGATAGAATGTCCTCCCCATATCTTAACGTGAATAGAGTAGGGTCAATGGTACCTTTAGTAAAGCATTTGGACATCAGGAATTTTGAGAGTTCATCAAACGAGGACCTCTTGGAGCATGCTTTTAATCCATATAGAGCTTTCCTTTATACTGTAAACTTTTACACTGGATGATCCGGATTATAATGACCCATCTGGTTGTGCAAACCTAAACCTTCCTCTTTAGTGGACCATAAGAAATGTTGTTTCACGTCCATCGATAGATTTGGAAAGACTGTGTGTAGCATATTGCGATGAAAATCCGAAACAGCTTCAATCCAGGAAACCTAGAGCAAATGTTTCCTCGAAATCAATAACCATCTCCTGAGCATATCCCTTAGCTACAAGTCTGCTTATTGCGAATTACAGTTTGATCTTCATCCTTTTTGTTCTTACCATAACCATTTTTGCTTGATTATACAGTTTTGCAAAGGCATTCGACGTGTTTCCAGACCTTGTAACTCCTTCAAATTGATGAACACTTCTTCATTGCCTCGATCCATGCAGAATCAGCCATTGCTTCCTTAATGTTTTTTGGTTCAGCATTAACACACGGTGGGGGGGGAGAAGCGGCAAACATACAGATTCATTTCAGGATCTGTTGCAGTTGTCGTCCTATGTTATAGCACTATATATGGCTTGGATGGATTTCCACGAACTTGTTCTAGCGGGTGATCTTTGGTCCATCGGTATTCGGAATCGTGTGGTTGATAGAAGGTATACATATTTAAATTAGCAATATTGCGTGAGGAAAAGACTCAACATTTTCTCGGTACCAGTGTACATAAAGGAGATGATTTAATTTCATCTTTGTTGAACATAGTTATCTGTTGCTTGATTAAAGTTTGTTGTTTCCTCAGCATTAACATTGTTAGTTGGAGTTGTTGGTTCAGAGTGAAAAGATTGAATATATCTAGTAGTTGGTGGCGTCTTGTGATGTTTAGAATTGTTGTGGGAGAAGAAGACTATTGCCAATTGAAGTACATATAGTGAAAAATTCAAACGTACATAGGGCCGAAAGAATATCCAACCTCTTGTTGACGGAGCTGTTTGTATACTGCTGAAAGGAGAACATTTTGTAGTTGGATCGCGGGGCCAAAGTTGTCCATAATCAACTCCTTTTGTTTGATAGGAGAATAGGGCAATAAAGTGTTATTATCACCAATCGTCTCTTGTATCGTTTTGGGGTGCGAGGCCTGAACATTTAGATTAGACGTCATTGACATCTCTTTGATCCTCATTGAATCTAAGATGAATGGATTTAACTATAAATCGTGTTCTCATTTGTTTGTAAACTCGATATCCCTTGACGAGTGGAGTATCCCACCAAAAATGCACAGATCCCCTTTTTTCCTTTCATCATTCCAAGATTTTCACCATCTCTGATTAAGTAACAGGTGCAAACCAAAATGTGAAGGTGTCTAATTGAAGGTACCTGTCATTGATGATTTGATATAGTCCCCTATTTTCTCCCAAATGGTTAGTCGGGATTAAAATTGATTGAAATCTTATTAGAGTATAGCATGCCGTTGCCAATTGCTTCAGCCAAAAAACAAAGGAAGTTTAGAAGCAAAAGCATCGTTCGATAGCAGCTCACCAAAGTAATGGTTTTGTCTTTCCGACAACGCCGTTCTGTTCAGAGTGTTATTTTTTTCAGGTAGTAGATGTTTGATGCTCATTCCTTCTTCTTTGAAAAAATGCATAGCGTGTCTTAAATTTAAAAACGTCCTAGCCTCTGTCAGTTTCGAAAACAACAAAAATCACTGGAGCTTGAAGAATGCGTTTGATCATCTTGAGAAAATCTTTTAGAACTTCTGGTGATCATCCTGGTAATAGAAATAGAGTTCCAAGTAATATCTGGAGTAGTCGTTCAACAAATTACCAGAATGTATTTTGTTCCCATTTTAATGCTTTCAACCTGAACCCGCATTGGACCACATAAAGTCCATATGAAAGCAAATTTAACTGTCTTTTTTTAACTTGGAACAGCCTTTATCTTGAATAAACTCTTTTTTTGCATTAAACATTACTTTACAAGAGGAACATAAGTTGATCCTTGAAATATTTCAACTTAGTAAACCACTCACGATATTCCTTACTTGAAAGCAAGTTTGATGTAGTCAAGTTAAAAGATGAGTAAGTCTTTTCGAATGCCAAAACCATGCTTGAGTGGTGAGGCTATTAGCCTGAAATAGATTGTGAAGTTGAATGAATTGTTCTTGAAGAGAAATTTTATAGAGATCAGATCTACGGTTACCAGTTAGTAAATTGTTTCCCTGAAGATCTCTAACAAAACAAGTAGATTTCCGGAAAGCAACCTCTAAATCCGCATCACAAAATTTGAACCAACTGAGAGAATTAATTGATTGATGCCCTTCGGACGTAATAAACCCTGTTAGATCGTGAAATTTCCCGTGACCCAAATCTTTCTCATAAACAGAATTAGAGCAAATTGATCATTGCCAAAACGAACGGTACCCAGATATTTTTCAATAAAATTACACAGCGGCTTTAGATTACCAGTCCATATGCTTTGTGCATCCATAGATCAACAATGAGATAAGGATGAAGCTGAACAATCTGCAAGAGAATTATAGGACGATGGAACACTTGATAAATTAGATCTTAAAGTATTTGTGATTTTCAAGACGTTAGTTATTCTAGATGCATTATCTATTGTTGGACTAATACTTATGTTCACATCTTCTTTCCTAACTTTAGGCACCCATTTCATATGTGTCTTAGGAACCTATTTATATCCTGATAGGCATTGTTGTGTTATCCACCATTTTCATGCCTTACTAGTTTTCTCATAAAGCATCCTATAGTAAATCTTGGATTTCTGGATAGTAGATTTCTGATGCAACTGTTTCTTATGGATGTTGCATACAGAATTTGTTCGCTTTACTTTTAGTTTCTAGTACTAATAGGCCACAACTTTATGCTTCTAGTTTCTGGCATTCACGGTCATGGGATATAATTTATGAAAACACAAGACATCATGATCGAATTAAACACACTATGTCCACAAGTAGCAAAAACATCATTAACATTCGAAATTCTGGATTTAAAATGTCATGGACACTTAATTACAGACTTTGTTTTATTAGAAATACTAGAAATCCTATGGTGGTCTTCTACTTCAGTCTTCTTAAACTTCATTTGACTATTGTTTAGCACGACATTATCTTTTATTTGAGTTCTCTTAAGATGTGGTCTACTAACATTAGTTCTGTGATTTACTCATGTAGAGATAGACACGCGAGGATTAGTATTCCTAGAAGTCTAAGGCAACTGAGATGCTCTAGTTTGTGATGTCCTAGTGTCAATTTGATTACTGCCTGGTTTTTAATCACATTGTAGTTCTTAACACTTGCCTTTCTTTTGAGGCAAAATCCGGTAATACTGTTTTAAATAACCCCTATGGGCACATTAGGTTTTGGGAACCGACTTTGTCTTTGAAAAACTTTTCCTCTCAAGAGAGTCTGAAAAAGGAGTCGGTTCTTTTTAAAACACTAAACCGCTACTAAACTTTTGCCAAACCATTGTTGACTAGTCAAATGGACAGAGTAACGTTTAGAGAAGCCATGAGAAAGTATAAATCGCTGCTACACATGTTAGTAAACCGCTATGTAGTGGTTTAATCAAACCACCATCTAAGATATTGAGCAAACCGCTTGTTTAAAAAGATCAAACCGCTGGACGAAAGTTGGGACCACAAGTAAACTGCTGCTAGTACTTGGTTTTGTTCTTTTGCTAAATAACAACTAACAAACAAAACAAATTGTACTCACACCTCCAAACCGCTATTAGGAACTTCAAAACTTAAAAATAAGCTTTAAAAGAATCGAATAAACATAAAAAACCAAACCAAATAAGCTAGCAATTCTCTAGAATAAGCTATGGCCATTTATAACAAGGAAAGTACATGACTTTTTCTAGTTTCCAACCGTGACCAAAGTAAATAAGCTTGAACCAAACCGTGACCAAATGAACTTTAAATAAGCTAGTTTCCAAAGTAAATAAGCCACGAATTCATTAACCTAATAAGCTATAAGAGATAAATAAGAAAATACAAGCTTTTATCCAATAAGCTTATATCCTATGTAAGCCATTAGCTTATAAGCTTAATAATATGCTATGAATTAAGCTAGAGAACCCAAAAAAACAACACCTATCACTGAGGCGTACTGATACTACCATGTAGAAACCCTCATTAAGTCACTCTTACACTTCATATTTGAATACAAGAAAATAAGCTAGGAGATGAGAAGAACTTTTAGAGAAAGAAAGTAGAGAGAGAAATGTGATGGTGGATTGAAGTAATTGAACAATATTATGTCTTACACAAAATGAACAACCAACCCTTCTCCATTGTGGAGAATGGGTATTTATACTACCTAGCAAATACTTAGACGCCTAGGATAGTAACATAGGCCGGGCTCGGGATTACTTGGGCTTTAGCCCATAACACGTGACTAATTAGCTTACATAAACAAGCCTATTTACCCTTTCTAGCCTATTATAACATATAATTAAGTAAAGACTGAGCTTCCATGATTAGTAGCTGAGCTTTCTTGTTCGACTCAATATTTTGAGGCTAACAGATTTTGTAATTAAACTACCAAGAACGACAAAGAAGCACGATGCAATTTAGGTGATAGTGGATCGATTGACGAAGAGTGCTTATTTTATCCCAGTCCGAGAAAATATGCCCGTTCATAAGTTAGAAAAAATAGATGTCAATGAAATTGTCACACGTCATAGAGTACCTGTTTCTATTGTTTTGGATAGAGATTGACGTTTTACTTCTAATTTTTAGCGATACTTTCAAGAAGAGCTAGGTACAAAGTTGCACATGAGTACGGCATTTCATCCTCAAATGGACTGTCAAAGCGAACGGATGATTCAAACCTTGGAGGATATGTTACGAGCTTGTGTCATTGATTTTAGAGGTAATTGGGATGATCATCTACCCTTGGTAGAATTTTACTATAACAACAGTTACCATGCAAGTATCAAAATGGCATCGTATGAAATGCTCTACTGTAGAAAGTGTTGAACACCGGTATAAAGGGAAGAAGTGGGGAGTAGAGAATTAGCAAGCACGGATGTGGTTTTGGAGACAACGAAGAAGATTTAGACTATTCAAGGAAGGTTGAAGGCGGTACAAGATAGGTGGAAGAGCTATGACGACATTAGAATGAGGCCGTATTGAATTATAATGTAGAAGAATTTATCGTTATAAGTTTTGAAAGTGCCACCGTTGGGAAAGGTGTTACCGGTTTAAAGAATAAAGGAAAACTTAGCCCGAGGTTTATAGAACCGTTTAAGATTTTGAAGCGAGTTGGAGAAGTGGCTTATGTTTTAGAATTACCCAAAGAAATGAGATGTATTCATAGTACTTTTCATGTATCCTACTTAAAGAAGTGTTTAGCGGATGAGTCAAGTGTGATCACTTTAGACAATGTAGAGATTGATCTGGAGATAACCACCTGAGAAGGAACCCATAGCAGTTATTTTTTTTTTTTTTTATTTTTTTTTCTTTTTTTTTTTTTTTTTCTAGGAAGAAAATCAATGACAACTTCGTAACAAAGAATTCTTAGTGAAAGTACAATGGAGAGCACAAAAGGTCAACAAGTCATTAGGTGTAGAACTAGAAGAGAATATACTGAGGATAAGGTATCCACCACCTGATTTCAAGAGTAGATTTACAATAAAAAGATGAAATATCGTTTTAAGTGGGTGCATTGTAACACCTTAGCCCGATGAAAGTATATATTATAATATAAATAATAAAAACTAATTTGTTTTTTAGAATATGTTTTATAAAAATAGGATAAAGTTTATGACTATAGATAAATAATTTTAAAAGTTATTTGAAAGATAAATGCCTAAAGTAGGAAGAGTAGGACTTGAGGGACTAGAGTGGCCAATAGGCAAACTTAATAGCTTAAATATCAAGTACTAGACATAATCCTGGACATTCCAGAATTTGCTAAGTGTGTGAGGTGTTTGTGGTTTTGGGTCAACATCACCAAGAAGAAGAAAAGAAAATTTAGGGCTTTTGATTAATTAGGGTAATTGAATAAGTAAGAAGGATAATCAAGTTGGTAGGAGTCGCTAATTGCATTCCCTTTATCAAGTAAGTAATTGTCTAATTTCAAGAATTAGGGTTTATGTTATGATTTTAGGTATAAGGGTTAAAGGTAATTAATTTTTAATCTTAAACACTATTTAGTTGTTATTAGGTTTAATCTCCTTATAGGTAGCAAAAAGAAGGATCAAGCTTTGAGTTCAAGTAGAATTTTATAAGTAAAATCAAGGTAAGTATATTGACTAATCTTGTTAATGTTATCATAATGTCATTTAATAAATTATGATGTTTATGAATTAATGTTTTCAAGGAGTTGTAAATGCTAATTAGCTTGGATCCAATGCTAGTGTTGTAATGTTAGCATAATTTGTATGCTTGTTAAGGTATGTATTAATGTATAATTATACTCCTTGATATGTTATAGCTAGTTAATAACTAGTTATAATTTGATGAATGTTGATTATGTCATATACTTACTAAGAGTTTTGCTTACGGATTGTAGTTGTTATGTTTTTTATAGGATCAAGTGGTGTTGATAAAGTAAGGAATGAATAGCTTGCCTTATTGTAAGTAGGAAATTTTGGATTTGGTAAGGTAGAAGTCTAACCTTGGATCACGGAAAATTCGTGAAATTTTTATGAAGCCCAGAGTGTCGATTGTTTATGTTTTGGTATATTTCTCATGATAATTCATGGGTTCGTCCTAATTTGGATCCTCAATATTGCAGTCTTATTGTCTTGTGTTTAGTTTTGTATGGGTCAAGTCTATGTTAAAAACAATGTAGTTAGCACTTGATGTAGATACTTAAAGGGGTGTTTGGTAATCAACCAAATCTAACTATTTCAAATGTTATGGGTTTTGATGTTGTATGGTCAGATTTTAGATGTTATGGTAATGTCATAACACCCTTTAGTTAAGAGTGTGCATGTATGAAAATTACAAGTTTGTGTAAAGGGTCAATTCGGAGTTTTGTAGTGAATTTTGACCTGTTATGGTTAAACATGTCTTCGTGTAATGAAAACGTTGAAACTTTATATTTTTATAAGCTTTATGATGTTATGGTAAATTCTGGAAAGTTTTATGAAATATCGAGTTAGGGAAGTCAGTTTTCCAGAAACAAAAGCATTTTAGTTTGATCAGACACACGCATCCCCCGGCTAGATCTCCAGCCGCCCGGAGATTTCTCCAGGTTTCCGAATTTTGTTTTTGACGTAAAATCTAAACCGTAAAGAGTTACAAGTTGTTCCATATATCGTTGAAAAGCTTATTGGGTCTACTTTATGATAATAATACTTCCAAGTCAAATGGTAATGTAATTTATCAGGTTTTGATTAAGGATACATAAGGTCAACTATTCTAATTCTAACGTTTTATAATAAAAGTATTAAAATTTTGTGTCATTTTGAGATCTGGAATAAGGATCGTTCAATGGGTAATTCTTTACTTATCCTACAAGTATTAGGATTATGGTATCTTTTATTATAAATAGGCATAGGGATGTAACTTTCATTGAGTTAGAATGATAATAAATATAGATTAGCTAATTCAATTATGGATGTTGGTTTAGTCCTCATTTATATAAACCATCAGGGGTCGTTATTCCATTAATATTAACTAATCTATCTCCGTATTCGTCTTTGTCCTCTAAATCGAATCTTGGTTTCATATAAAAAATGTTGCCCTTTTTAACAGATATATAAATTCAGATCATCATTAATTGTACATCAGAGATTCAATTCTAGATCATAGGTTAGACTATATTTCCTCTCAATGTCCTGAATGTATCTCACTCAACATAATCATGAATAATCATGAAGCTTTTAACTATAGATCATCTTCTTCTTCTCCTGCTGCTACTTCTGCCATTAAGTTGTATTCTTCTGGGTCAACCAGAATTCCTGACTCATCTTTCTTAGCTAGCAGCATCTATTGCTTGTAGAGGTTAGAGTCTATTTTCCTTAGTTATGTAGTGCAGTTCCTTGCAATGTGCCCAATCTCCTGACATTTGTAGCATTTTGGCCCTGTAGGTTTAATACCATTTCATTGTTCCTGAAAAAACCTTGTTTCCCACAGTCCCGCATTAGTCACACCTTTGTATAGCATTCTCGTTGTAGTCAAAGAATACTACAAAAGATAAGAATTGAAAGATTTGGTCAAAGATAATGATTGAATAACTAATTGATTTTATCATTATTATCATTATTAGTTTCCTTGTAAGCCTTTGACTCCTTATATTATAAAAGGAGGTCCAGGCATATTGGTTTAGGCATCCAAAAAAGTGTGTGTGTGTAAACTGGATCAATGTAGACGTCTAGTATAGTGGTGGTGTAGCCTCAAGAATCTTATGATTCCTGTTACAGTTTGTTGATGTAACCGTATTATCTTGATCAAATAATATTGGGGCTGGAATGTTTGGTAAAACCTTGTTGAATATCTTTGTTCTTATTCCGCTTTGTTTTTATAACTTATGAACATTGATATTATCCTAGATAAAGGTCTAAACAACCTGAGCTTAAATGATCAAAGAACCTATTACGTGTTTTAGGTTTCCACAGTTTCCTCCTGGTCCTTGTACCCTATTCCATCTAGGATAAGCTGGCCTAACATGGTCGGTACTACCACACTTATAACATGCCCTAACAGGTGGGTTTCTAGCATTGACAGGATTCACATTCCTTGGCACACTTCTACAATCCTTTGCCAAATTACCCGGGCAGTTACAATTGTAGCATGTGCGACAAGGTCCACCGGGTGCATGGTAGGAGTTGCAGGTGGTACACTTGGGCCAAGTACCCATATTCTCTCTTCCTACAGGGTTCACAGTAGTAGCAAAAGCATTCACAGTCCTGGTCCTCTTATTATCATCCCTTCCGTTCCTATCCTTGCTAGGTTCCCCTACATTTCCTCTCTTCTCAACCTTCTTAATTATTCCATTCCTAACAGCCTTATCAGTCAGTGCACCAGAAATCTACACAGCCTTTTGCATAGTCTTTGGCTCCGTTGCTGCCACCATCCTACGGATTTGTGGAGCAAGGCCATACGCATATCTCTCAATCATCCTACTCTTAAGAGTTACCAAATGTGGAACTAACCTAGCCAACTCATGAAAACTATCAATATACGCAGCATGGCCAACCCCGACCAAGGCGTGATTCCACAACTCAGATTCTAACTTTTGCATCTCATGACTAGGACAAAACTCTTGTATCATCATACACTTAAAGTCATTCCATGACATACTAACAGCAACTTCCCGACTTAGTGTGCGGATTTGAGAGTTCCACCACGTTAAAGCCTTACTCACAAATGAACCAGCAGTGTATTTCACCTTTTGGTCAATACTACAACCACTCATATCATGCACAGATTCCATTTTCTTAATCCAACGAGTGAGGGCTACAACACCTCCCTTACCATCATATTCCTTAGGGTTACACGCTAAAAATTTCTTATATAAACAACCTACCCGATTGACATTCACTATCACATTCCCAACGTTCCCCTGATCGTTCTCATTAACCACATTATCATTCTGATTTCCAACATTCCCTTGGTTACTAACCTGGGCCAACATGGCAGGTAAGAGGTTTCGCAATTGTTGGGCAATGATCATTAGGAAGTCGGGTGCACCCCCATTGGCTCCCCCTACATTCCCATTAGCTCCCTCTACACCCCCATTAGCTCCCCTATCTAGGCCATTTCCTCGACCATTCAATTCATCAACACGCTCATCATTACCTTCCCTAGGTCTTCTACTCCTGCCACCTCTACTAACATGTTCACCCATTCCCCCTCCTAGTGATTTGGCAGCAGGCCGGCCAGCACTTCGGGTTCTCATCCTTGGCGGCATTATCTATACGAGGGAGAACATGGGCAATGTTAGGTAAGTGGGAAGACTCGCACACATTCATCGAATATCTTACTATACAAAACCAAATATACGCGCAACACCACCCTACGGTGTCAACATCGATTTGTGTGAACAACAATACCAAGTATGAGTGAGTTGTGACACGCTTATAATTACGTTGGCCACCGTACTTATATTCGCATCCTTTCCCATTCATATTCAATATTGAGCCCACTCATTTCAATGACTGACATAACTAAGGCACCAAACCAAGAACACACAAAGGCACACCAAAAGCGGAACACCGCACACATAGATCCTATACGCAACTAAACGACGGATCTTAGGTTATAGTCTAGGCCAATCCACCTAGTTCTCTATAACCTTGGCTCTGATTACCAATCTGTCACACCCCGACAATGGCGGAAACTCGGGAATGCAACATAATGATCAATCATAACACAAGGTACAAAAATAGAGAAAACTACATTGCATAAACTCCAAGTGCTATGAAGACCATCAACCTTGAACAAACTCAAGTGATGTCCCAAATCGCAACTAAAATCCACAAATCTCTTACATTTATTCATATGCCCTCGCAGGGGACCATAACCAAACTTAATCCAAAATCTCCAAATACTAAAATCAAACAACAAGCAAGCAAGACTTCAAACGAAATTCCACACGGGATACTTCTAAGTCTGCTATTAATCACCAAACTATTCCTCTTTCACTTCACCTGAAAATGATACTCGAAAACGTCAACAATAATGTTGGTGAGCTCGTAGGTTTGACCTTAAACCCAAAAGTTGTGCCAATATTTTAACAGTGGACAATAGTGCTATATGACAGTGAATATATGCTAACAATCCAAGACATAGCATCCCCGCTAGTCATATCTCAACATCCAATAATAAACCCGGAGTCGCAACTCCCAAATCACTAACGCACCTAAAGGGCCTACCAGCTGGAGCACTATATTAGGGCGAACCACACAGAACCTTGCATGCCAAACACAGCAAATCAAGTACCTAACACAAAACCTTAGCATGCCAAACACAGCACATGCAAGTACCACACAAAACCTTGCCTGCCAAACATAGCACATGCAAGTAAATCAACACATAATATTCACATAGCAGTCATAAGCACATATCTTGTCCCAAAAACAAAACCACATTTCGCACAGATCAATTCAAAACATTTCAAAACACATTTGAGTATCATTTTCCCCTAACGGAAAAACCAGTAAAAAGTGGGGCTACGAGAACTCACCTCAAGCAAGTCTTTAGCAACCCAATCTCAATCACACAAGCAAATACAACGACTCCCGCACATGACCTAGTCCAGTTAATGTCGCAATTAATCATCCAAATCCAAAATAATCCTCACGTTTGATGCATAGTGTTTGAGACGCGTTGTACAATTACCCAAAATAGTTTAGTGGTGTGATGGTTGACGACTTAACTCCACAATCATATCAATCTCATTCCCCGATAATACATACTTATACTATTTAGAGAAAATAGATAAGTAATATAAATAAATATTTATAATTAATAATTATAAATATATTTCGACAAGTCCATTCGGTAACCCTTAGACACTTCAAAATAATCATTATACGGTTGAAAATGAAACGTTTACTCATAATAAACACATTAGAGAAGTTTTGAGAAAAATTATATTTTTTGTCTTTTAGTGAATTTATTAAATAAATAAAATAATTAAATATTATTTTATTATTTAAAATCAAAAATCATGTTTTTAAGAAAATTTCTAAGTATAAACTTTTTACGAAATTTCGGCATGACCCGTACGTTTATACAACGTTTTCCAAGGTTTCAAACCTTACTTTCAACAATTTTTAACAAATTCGACACTTTTCGACAAAATTCCAAAATCTCAATCTTTAACGCTTACCAGCACGTTTTTCCCATCACATCGTTCAATATCACTTCGTAAATACATTTTCACTTCCAAAAGTTCGTAAAATTCTCATAACTACTAAATATCAGTTATTGGGCTTTAAGGCCCAACAATGGTCCATTAGGACATTTATAAGTCCAAAATATAATCCAAGTCCAAAACCAAGGTCCATTTACATATATAAGTATATACTTATATGTAGAAAATAATAAGGACCACAATAAGCCATCCCATTAAGCTGCGACTCAAATAGACTTATAGGGCCGTGAGTCCATAAACTCCAAAATACGTATATTAAGCTAGAAAATAAGCTATAGAGATACGTATCGCATTTGGTTACTACCATAAGCCTCAAAAATAGTCCACAACATACGCCATAAAAAAATAATCAAAATCACTTTCCTAGTGATTTTGAAAATCTACACGTGACATATAAGCCTAAATAAGCCAAGAAATAGCTTAAAAATAAACCCGAATAAGCCATACAAGCTACTATAAAAAATAAGCATTCTAGCATCATATATTATTCAACCATCACGATCACAAAATCAAAACTACAAAAATCCTCTTTTTCTTTTTTTAATCATTTCGCTTCCAAAAATTAATTTTCACGACGATCAACTTGTACAACTAACATCTATGCATCAAAATAAACCCAAAAGGACAAACGAAATTTAAATTTGAAAACTTACAAGAAAATCTTCAAAAATGTATATTTTGACACGAACCGGACAACCCAAACGTTGTTTAAATGAATACCTAAATACTCGTATCAACCCGGAATATCACGCTCTTGATCAAAGTTGGAATTTTTATGGTGGTTTATGGTGGTTAGGTGGCGGACAAAACACACACACACACCCCTATGTGTGTGTTTTTATTTTTTTGAAATGAAGTGGATAATGAGTGGATTTCTCTAGTGAAAGGCATATATGTGTATAATTTAGGACACATTAGCTAACATTAAGTCATCTTGTTCCCTCCTCTTGACCATTTCACTGGCCATGGTATCCCATGGGGTCTCGGGCCTTTCTTTTCCTGTCGAAATCACTTAAAAGCTAGTAAAACTCAACAGTAAAATTTACCCCAAAGTTAATTAGCATTTTTATTCACTTTAAAAATACTTTTCCATTAACCTAGAGTAATTTATCACGATATATTTTCCACTAAACACCCTCAAACTCATTAGAAATTAACGGACGTGTCAGACTCGTTTTTTGGCATTTCTCAAAATTCACGGGCCGAACCACCCGAAATACAAATAACACAATAATACCTTTCAAAAAGGATTATTAATCACAATAAACCTCAAATCATTACATATCTCATAAAATCACCAC
The DNA here is from genome assembly GCA_026074375.1 of Tanacetum coccineum. NCBI lineage: Eukaryota > Viridiplantae > Streptophyta > Magnoliopsida > Asterales > Asteraceae > Tanacetum > Tanacetum coccineum. The sequence continues at coordinate 14,383 of BQNB010078220.1, forward strand.
CGTCAACACGGTACAAAATCTGAATGAACTGACAAAAGTCAAATAGTCAAAGGACTATAACTGAAATATTCAGAACACAAAAAAGGGCAAAGGTTACATTCTACCCCCTTAAAAGAATTTCGTCCCCGAAATTCAACTACTAACATCACTAAACAAACGCGGGTACTTTAATTTCATCTGATCTTTACGTTCCCACGTGAATTCAGTACCACGTTTCAAATTCCATCGAACCTTGATGATGGCAATCCTACTATGCTTCAACTTTTTAAACTCTCTTTCCAAAATTTCCACAGGTTCTTCCATAAAATTCAACTTAGCATCAACTCGAATCTCATCCAAAGGCACTTGCAGTATTGGATCAGCCAAACACTTCTTAAGGTTCGACACGTGGAACGTGTCATGAACACCATTCAATTCCTCAAGCAAATCTAATCGATAGGCCACAAGGCCTACTTTCTCAATAATCTCAAACGGTCTAACAAACCTAGGTGCTAACTTCCCTTTCTTCCCAAAGCGTACCACACCTTTCCAAGGCGATACTTTGAGCAAGACATAGTCACCTACACTAAACTCTAGAGACTTCCTCCTCTTATCAGCATAACTTTTCTTGCGATCACGCGCAGCCTTAAGTCTATCCTTAATCTGCGAGATCTTTTCAGTAGTCTCTTGAACTAACTCAGGTCCTATCAACTGACCTTCTCCCACCTCAGCCTACATAATTGGTGAACGCCACTTTCTACCATACAATGCCTCTAACGGAGCACATCTCACACTAGAATGATAACTATTGTTATACGAAAACTCAACCAACGGAAGATGAACATCCCAACTTCCCTCGAAGTCCAGGACGCACGCTCTAAGCATGTCTTCCAAAGTCTGAATAGTACGCTTACTCTAACCATCGGTCTGAGAGTGGATACCTACACATATCTAAATGAGTCCCAAATTGCTCTTGCATTGACTGCTATAAACCTGAGGTGAAACGAACTATCACGACCGATATAATCAAGAACGGCACAACATGTCTACGCAACTATCTCATTCCACATACAATCTAGCCAACCTTCCATCTTATAATCCGCACGATAGGTATAAAATAAGCAGACTTAAGTCCATACGTCCATAAATGACCTAGATTATGTCATCGCCCACCTACTACTCCTAGGCAACTTAAGTCACAAAATCCATAGCTATCCCTTCCTATTTCCATATGGGAATCTCAGGTTGCTAGAGCAAGCCAGATAGCCTTTGATGCTCAGCCTTAACCTTTAAACAAGTCAAACACTTACTAACATACTCAGCTATATCCCTTTTCATTCCAGGCCACCAATACCTATCTCTCATCAAAAACAATGAATACATCTTTATCACACTTGGGTGTATAGAGTACTTCGATTTATAGGCTTCATCCATTATTAGGGTTCTCACCTCACCCTTAAAAGGTACCCATATTAGATCCAGGTAGTACAAAGTTCCATCACTCCTCTGTTCCATCATCTCATCCAAACCTTTCTACAATCCTACAAACTTATTCACAGCCTCCTCCTGAGCCGCCAGTATCTTATCCTTGATACTCGACTAAAGGATCATATTCATAGCTCTAACTCTCTTAGGCTTTACTCTTTCCTTCCTACTAGGGCATTAGCCACCACCTCGCTCTACCAGGATGGTAGCGAATTCACAGTCATAAATCCAACAATTCTATCCAACGATGCTGACGCATATTCAATTCTTTTTGACTAAAAGATAATGCTGAAGACACTTATGGTCCTATAGATGAAACTACTCTTTGTTCCCATACAGATAATGTCTCTAGATATTAAGTGCAAACATGACTGCACCCAACTCTAAATCATGGGTAGTATAATTCTCCTCATGAATTTTCAACTGCTGAGATGCATAGGCTATCACTTTACCTCTTTGCATTAACACACAGCCTAGTCCTATCCCGGACGTAAATACACAATATAACCACCAAAGTCTTCTGGTCCCATCATGAAAAAAAAGAAAAAAAAAAAAGAAAATCAGAAACAAGCGCATTACATAACTTATCCTTCAAGGTCTGAAATGCCAATTCCTGTTCCTCACCCTACTCGAAAGTCTTACTTTTCTGAGTCAAGATAGTAATGTGCAGACTTTAGCTAATCTTAGAAAAAAATTTCTCACTGAACCGTACGGTAATATCCAGCGCAATCCTAAAATAAACGAACACTCAGTAAGAGTTCTAAAGGCTTTCCCATTTCTTAACAGCTTGCAATCTTACTAGGTCTACATAATCCTATTGACCATTTGTCACATGCCCCAAGAAACCGCACTTCCTAATCTAGAATTCAACACTTAAGAAAACTTAGCATACATTTACTCCTTTTTGAGCAGTTCCAAGACTAAACCTTAAGTGTTCACATGCTCCCTCTTGAGACTAGATAAGATTACGATAATGCCTATAAACACTATTACCAACTTTTCAAGATAACAAACCTACAAACTCTATTCATAAATCCATAAACATCAGCCTGGTGCATTAGTCAACCAAAGGCATTACAGTGATACTCAAAATGTCCATAACGAGTTCTAAAACGCAGTTCTTTAGAATGTCATCCTCAAGCAACTCTCATGCTGATGTATCTAGACCTAAGAATCTATCTTCGAGAATAACGCGACCCTTGTAGTTTGGTCAAATAGATCATCAATTCTAAGAAGTGGATAACGATTCTTAACAGTCAACTTGTTCAATTCTATATAATCAATGCACATCCTAAAAGAACCATCATTTTTCTTAACAAACAATATCGGCGCTCCCCAAGGCGACGAACTTGGTTGAATGAAACCTTTGTCTTGGAGTTCCTTGAGTTGTCCAGACAACTCCTCCAATTCAGAAGGTGCCAAATGATAGGGAGACTTTGCTACTGGCGTTGCTTCAGGGATTAACTCAATTCGAAACTTAATTTCTCGAGTAGGCGATAATCTAAATAGATCATCCGGGAATACCTTAGGAAAATCTCTAACAACAACAATCTCTTCTTGTTTCTTAACACCCATCAAAAATCTCGCTTTCTCTTCTGATCTCTCTCCTAATAGTCTAAGAACCTTGCCATCTATTAGTGGTATCCTCACTACCTTCTCATGGCAAATTATTTTAGCTTTATAATTAGACAACCAGTCCATACCTATAATCACATCAAAACTCCCATGTCCAAAAGGTATCAAGTCAATGCCAAAGACATGACCCTCGATTTCTACTTTACAACCCTTAATAACCTTATCCATCTCTACTAGCTGCCCACTAGCTATCTTAATCTCATATCTGAAACCTAAGTCGCTGGGCTCTAAGCCTAACAGAGGTATGAAAGTAGTGGAAACAAAACTATAATCGGCACCAGAGTCAAATAAGATAGTGGCAAAAGGATTGTTCAAAGTAAACGTACCCGTCACAATGTTCGGATCCTGGCGAGCTTTTTTTGCTCTTAACATGAATGCCCTACCCCTAGCCTGGTTCCATTGGATTCTACGACCCTGACCCCCGTTATTAGCAGCAACTTGATTTGGATGATTTTCTCTCGGTCCTTGTGCTCTATTCCACCTAGGGCAAGCTGGTCTGACATGGTCGGTACTACCACACTCATAACATGCCCTAATAGTTGTGTTTCTAGCATTGACAGGGTTCACATTCCTTGGCACACTTCTACAATCCCTTGCCAAATGACCCAGGCGGTTGCAGTTGTAGCATGTGCGACAAAGCCCACTTGGTGCGTGGAAGGAGTTGCAGATGGTACACTTAGGCCAAATACCCGTATTCTCTCTTCTTACAGGGTTTACAGTAGTAGCAAAAGCATTCCCAGTCCTAGCCCTCTTATTATCATCCCTACCATTCTTATCCTTGCTAGGTTCTCCCATATTTCCTCTTTTCTCAACCTTCTTAATTGACCCATTCCTAACAACCTCATCAGTTAGTGCACCAGAAATCTGCATAGCCTTCTGTATAGTCTTTGGCTCCATTGCTGCCACCATCCCATGGATTTGTAGAGCAAGGCTATACACATACCTCTCAATCATCCTACTATCTGGAGTTACCAAATATGGAACTAACCTAGCCAACTTATGAAACCTATCAGTATACGCAGCATGGCCAGCCCTGAATATTACCTTAGATGAGCATACAGATGATCAAAGTTAGAGGTATGCATGTCTTTTGCTAATTTGACACCCGTGATGAATTTGCTCCATTCAGGTTGAAGATGATTGATAAACTTTGTATTGACTTGGAGTGGTTTCATTGTCATTCCAATCGTATGCATATCATTGATCAGGTGGGCAAACAACATGTAACAAGAATGAATTGTCTCTCTGGGCAAAGAAGTGAATGTGTCGAAATCATCATACAACTTGGACTCTCACTCTTGCAATGATAACTATGAACCTTGAATGAGTAATTTGACTATATCCTAAATTTGCTTTGCGTCTTCATTATGATTAACCAAATTGTAAATGTCTGGAGGTAAACCTTGTAAAACAATATTTGTTGCCTTGATATCAACTAATTCATGAATCTTTTCTTCATCTATGAGATCAATGTATGTTCGTGCTCTGATCGTTGCAGGAATAGTTTCATTCCCAGGTTCTACAATTGTTCCATATTGAAAACATCCATTGAGAACTGAATCTACAAGTAACTAGCCATGTTCCTTGCCTTTAATGTGCAACAACATACTCCTTGCCCATGAACTATAATTAGTCTTATCAAGCATACGGGGACATTTATCAGCCCCGACAACAATGACATTTTCTGCTAAATGATAAACTCATCTTGAGATCTAGAAGTATGAAATGAAATGATTATGTTAATACAAATAATGTCTAAAAACGTTATTTATATTTTTTGACCTCTCAGCGTTTTGATATTAACAAAATGTAAAAATGTTTACAATAAAAATAAACGTTTACAAATTATCAAATGTAAAATTCTATTTCTAAGATTAGTGATCACTTAAGGTATGAACAAACAAAATAATTAAGCATTATTAGTGATCAAGAAAATATTTTTCTCTTAATCCTCACTTTTAATTCTACAAAAGTATTTTCTCAAAAATACATTTACAAAATATTTTCTAATTAAAAGAAAAGTTTTATTAAAAACTTAAAATTTAAAATTCAAATTTTCCTCCAAAAATAGAAGGTTCTATAAGAGATACAACATTCACCACAAAAAGACAAAAAAGGGAGCGGAGTCTAGTGGCGGCCCCCTTATAGGCCTGGCGGCCCCCTTATATATAAGGGACCGCCATACTTAAGTGATTTATTTATTTATAATGTTGTTTAGACTTATTTTATGTTTAAAGTAGTAAATGTAATAAAGTTAAGTAAGATTAGTTAAAATATCTCACTTAACTAAAGATAGGAAGGGTAGTTTAGTAAATAAAGTATAGTGTGCTTAACACATTATAAATACCCCCTTCATTTTGATGAAGGGGTTAAGGCTTGACATTTTGTATTCTCTCCCTCCCTTATTTCTTCTTCTCTTTTATAAAATTGAAAATTATTGAAAGTCTTGCATTCCTCTCTTACTATCTCTATATTACTAAACCATTAACTAAGTGTGATTCAATATTTACCGACCTAACAAGTGGTATTATACGCCATTAGAGATTTAAGAGTGATCTATTTGTGATTTTCGATGTGTTTTTTACCATGACGTGATCGGATTTCGATGTGATGTGTATTTCGGTATCGAGTTTGAGCTTCTTGTTGATTTCGGTGGTAATTTGTGATGAAGACGTGATCGATATCGGGTGCTATATTCATTTTCGATAGTAATTTCGATTTGTTTGTGTCTTGGTTATTTTGTTATAGTTAGTTACTCCATTTTTGGTTATATCAAATTTGGATGTGTTAGTGTTTTGTTCATTTTTGGTAGTCATTTCCATTGTATTCGTTTGATTATCGAGTTGTAATAGTTGAGTTCTTCATTTTCGGTTCTATCGAAATTAAAGTTAGTAGAGTTTATCACTTTCGGTTTCATTGAATTTGATAACATAGGTGGTTAACACAAATTCGGTTGTACCGAATTTGTGTATTAGTGAGTATTACATTTTTGGTAAAGGTCTAAAACGCTTGAGTTAATTGATCTTGATCATATTCTCGGTTTTATCGATTTTGTGTCTCATTTTCAATTAACAATTGGTAAAACTCACATTTTCGGTTTTATCAAATTTGTGTGGATTCATTTTTGAAGTATACTTCAAACGTGTATAATCCATCGAAATTGCTTAATTTACGGTTTTATCGTATTTTGATTCATTTTCATTTTTTTCTTAAAAATACAAGTTCGTTGATAATCACGAGTAGGATTTGGTGTTTTTTAGTGTTTACTGCAATTTGAAGACATATAGAAAGTTTAGTGTTCACCGAGATTAGATTTAGTGTTATCTGAGATCTTTTTTGTCCGAGATTCGTGTCTGTACGAAGCGTAGTGTTGATCGACTGATTTGGAGACAACAGTGTGGGGTTTCATCAATAAATTACCATTGTCGGGGTTATACACTGCGCTCATCAAAATACCATTTGTGAATGGTTACAAGATCATTTTCAGTGATCTAACCGCTTTTTATCGAAATAAAAAAGAAACCTGCATTTCGATACTTTTGAATTTTGGTAGTTTTGGTAATTTTTTGAAATTTCGGTATTTTTGGTGTTGTATTCCGTGGACGAAGTATTTTGATAGTGTATTCCAGTGCATTGGAAATTTTGCTAGTTTACCCATTTTTGGCAGAATTTGAATCGTGAGTAATTTCGGTAAAACAACTTGATTAAGACAAGGCATAACTCGATTGTGGTAGAAAATACGTAAACCGTTGTAGTCGTTAACCGTTTTTTAATGCATTAACAAGTCACAAGTAGACGCTTTTTCATCTACAAAGATTCCATTTAGGGATTCACATAAGATGTTCAAACTCGAGGTGAACACCAACACGCGCTTGCAGATGCAGGGTCTGAGACTCGTCCTCCTATGCTTGAAAGATGTAGTTACATACCATGGGCAAGCAGATTCAGATGTTACCTTGATCGGACAGAGGAGCCACGAAAGTTTTCTTTAAAGCATGCAATGTTAAAGGCCCCATATGTGGATGAATGATACAACCTGGTCTGAATCAGGGGATCCAATACCACAAACTAAAGATGATCTTACGGGTGATGATTTGAAGCAATATGAGGCTGATAGCAAAGCAATGAATTTTATTCTTATTGATGTACGGGTGATTGAAAACTGAAGTTTTACAACTCTCCTAGGCAGTGTACCTAACCTTTGTAGGGTAGTATAGGCAAGACTCAGGGGGTTATTATCGTTCTCTAGGGGAATAGTTTGGGTATGCTCGAATTGTATGGTCACTAAAGGTCTAGAGGTTGAAAGAAAATTATTTTTGGGTTTTTATATTTTATAAAAGCAAGTAAAATCTTGCGTTTTGAAAGGGGTTTGTTTTAAAATAATTAAACTACTCCTGAATCTACACTAATTGTAGAAAAGTAAAGTTGAGGAAAAACTCTTATGGTTAAACAAATGTGTTTACCTAATCATTCACAACTCCCTAGTTGTCGTCTCTTGTTATTATTACACAGTATTCCTGTAAATTGAATTTGTATAAGTATTTAAATAATTTAAACACCCTTAAACTCGGAATCAACCCAAATGATAAGGTAGTATGAAGACTATTACCCTTGAGCATCATTTAACCTAGACACGTTTCCCTAGACGTCTATGCTAATGTAATATTTTATAGCTAGTTTTCTAAATCCTATCGTGCATATAATTAACAAGAATGCAATAAAACAAAATAAACAACTAGGTTTCATGCAATCATAAGTAAACACAAATTATATTTAGCCAAACATGTTTATTGAAAGCAAGAACAATTAATCAATTAACATAGACTATTGAATTATTAAGGGAAATAAAAGAACTTTTCTTCATAAAAACATAGAAGTAATGATGTGTAATAGGGCTAAAAAACCTAAAAATTGGCCTAAGACTAGCTACCAAGGAAGTTATAATCGTTCCTACCAAGTTTTTCTATCTTAAAACATAAAAATTAAAGTTTTTATATTTAGGAGAATCGTCTCACGACGACATCATTGTTAATTGCGACGTCGTCAAACCCGTAGAATTTCTCGGCTTCTTTAAGTTCGGTATAAAGACCGCTCGTCGCCAAATCTTGAACATGTCTATTGTTAATTGACCCCGTCAAGAAGGATTTGTGATGCCGTCTCCATGAACTTGTATAAGCACATCTTGTGTTGTGCTTCTAGTAGAGTTGCAATCTTGTCCTGTTTCTTCCCAAATTGAGTCCCAAGAGTGTGTATTTCCTCCAAATGCCTTCCAAATGCTAAAATTACAAAAAAGAAACTATTAAGCACGTATTTTGGGCATATCTACATAAATTTGGAGGTTAAATGGCCTTGAAAAATTGTAAAAATTGACACATCATCAAATACCCCTACACTTGGAATTTTCTTGTCCTCAAGCAAATGGGTTTTTCTACCTAGTCAATAGCAATATCAGGAGCCTTTAACCTACTCAATAAACATAATTCATGGCACAACCAGAACCTCGTAATTAAAAGCACAGAAATTATATACTAGCACCTCACATAAGTGTTTGGATTCTCTCATTCTCTCGGGTGTATAATGAATTATAACAATAAATGGAAACGAGAAAATAACACTCACTATCTGTCATAGTAGATAAATTACCATAAGCTTGATAAAGGATCAAAAATCTCTACCGCTTTGGCGTAAGCACCTAGGAATTACTTCAAAAAAGGTCTTTAATGGGTTGTGTTGTAAAGGTTGTATGGTAAAGAAACACTCGGTTAGGGATATTTGGGGAAATTTTGAGTTGGTGGACAAGTTAATCATATACAAGAATACATGTAAAAGGCGTTGATAAGCCAAGACTCGACGAAACTAGGACAATAATATACAAACTCTACATCAAACTTTTTCTTTTCTTTTCTCGGCTCTTTCTTGAACATAAACATAAACATAAGCAAAATGGCAGCCCGTACATCTTTTCTTCTTTTTTCTATTTTTTTCGATTTTTGTAACCTCTGCCCTTTTTGTGTTCTAAATATTTCATTAATAGTCCCTTGACTATTTGACTTTTGTCAGTTTATTTAGATTTTGTACCGTATTGACGGTGGTGATTTTATGAGATATCTGATGATTTGAGGTTTATTATGATTAATAATCCGTTTTGAAAGGTATTATTATGTTATGTGTATTTCGGATGGCTTGACCTGTGAATTTTGAGAAATGCCAAAAAATGAGTCTGATACGTTAATGGAAAAGTATGGCAAGTGAATACTCTAAGTTAATGGAAAAGTATTGGTAAGGTTGTAATAAAATGCTTTTTAACTTTGGGGTAAATTTTACGGTTGAGTTTTACGAGCTTTTAAGTGATTTCGACATAAGAAGGCCCGGGACTCCCTTGGATCCCATGGCCGGTTATGGTATAGAAGGGAGACAAGGAGGCTAAATTTTAGCTCCTTTTTGGTTTCTTTAAGAGATGTACACAGATATGCTTAACCTCTAAGCATTCACCTCACATTGTTCATGTTGAAAATACATATATTCTCTACTTTTCGCTCTCTTGTGTTTCTGTCCGCCACCTCAATACAAACAACACACTCATAATTTAACTCTTGATCAAGAAAACATGAAGACATAAATATTTGGGGTTGATTCTAGTGTTTGGTTATTCATTTAAACAACGTTTGGGTTGTCCGGTTCGTGTCGAAATATACAAATTTGAAGATTTTCTTGTAAGTTTTCAAATTTAAATTTTGTTTGTTCTTTTGGGTTTATTTTGATGAATAGATGTTAGTTGTATAAGTTGATCGTTGTGAAAATTGATTTTTGGAAACGAAACGAAAGAAATAGAAAAGGGGTGTGTTTTGGTTCGTGTAATAAAAGAAAGAAAAAGAGGGTTTTTGTAGTTTGATGTTGTGGTCGTGATGGTTGAATAATATATGATGCTAGAATGCTTATTTTTGATAGTAGCTTGTATGGCTTATTCGGGCTTATTTTTAAGCTATTTCTTGGCTTATTTGGGCTTATATGCCACACAACTAAAAAACACTTCTCGTGTACTTTCTCAAAATCACTAGGAAGGCGATTTTGATTATTTTTGTGTTGTGGAATATGTTGTGGACTATTTTTGAGGCTTATAAAGCGATACATAGCTTATTAGCTTATTTTAAAGCTTAATATACATATTTTGGAGTTTATGGACTCACGGCCCAATCGAAGTTTTTTGGCGCCGCGAGACTTACCAGGAGGAACTTATTGTGGTCTGGTATCTATTTCTACATATAAGTATATACTTATATATGTAGATGGACCTTGGTTTTGGACTTATAAATGTCCTAATGGACCCTTGTTGGGCCTTGAGGCCCAATAAGCGATATTTGGTCATTTTGAGAGTTTTGGTGGACTTTTTGAAAGCAAAATGTATTTACGAAGTGATATTGATCGTTATTTTGGGGAAAACATTTTGGTGAACGTTAAAGTTTAAGATTTTGGAATTTTATCGAAAAGTGTCAAATTATGAAAAGTGTTTGGAAATTAAGGTTTGAAACCTTGGAAAAACGTTGTAAACACGTACGGGTCATGTTGAAATTTCTGTAAAAGTTTATATTTATGAAATTGTACTTAAAATGATTTTTTGATTTTTATATATAGATAATATTATTTTATTATTTTATTTAATTATGTATTGCACTAAAAAAAATACGAAAAAATATAATTTTTCTTGAAACTTTCCTAAGGTGTTTGTGTGATTAAACGTTTTCGTTTCTAATCAAGGAATGAGTTATTTTTGAAATGTTTTAAGGTTGTACCTCTCGAAATGACTCGTCAAGAATAATTATAATTAATAATTATAAATATTTATTATATTACTTATCTATTTACGCTAAATAGTATAAGTATGTATTAACGGAGAATGAGATTGATATGATTGTTGGAGATTAATCGCTCCATCCATTCACACCACTAAAATATTTTGAGTACTTGTACAAACATGTTAAACTCTTATGCATCAAAAGGTGAAGAGTGTTTTAGAAGTGAGTCGAATTAAAAGGAGACATTAACTAGACTAGGGTCGTATGTGGGCGTCTTGCATTTGCTTGTGTTGTAGAAGTTGGTTGCTAAAGTGGTGCTTAAGGTGTGTTCTCGCTATATAGCCCTACTTTTTACTATTTTCTGTTGGGGGAAAATGATACTCAAATGTGTTTTGAAATGTTTTGAATTGATTTGTGCGAAACGTGGTTTTGTTTTTAGGACAAGATATGTGCTTATGACTGTTATGTGAATATTATGTGTTGATTTACTTGCATGTATGTGTTTGGCATTCAAGGTTCTGTGTGGTACTTGGTTGTACTGGGTTTGCATACAGGTTTTATGTAAGGTACTCTGCAGGTACTGTGTTTTGCATGTAAGGTTCTGTGTGGTACGCCCCTAAATATAGGGCTCAGCTGGTAGGCCCTTTAGGTGCATTCGGACTTGGGAGTTTGCGATCCTGATTTAATTATTTATTAGCTGTTGAGTTATGACTAGCGGGAATGCTATGTATTAGATTGTTAGCGCATATTTTATGTCAGATATAAGCATATGTTCAAACTGTTGAATATTGGACAACTTATAGGTTTAATGGTCAAACTACGAGCCTCACCAACCATTATTGTTAGTTTTTGAGTATCTTTTTTTTTTTTTTCAGGTTGGAAGTAAAAAGTGGAATATTGAGTGATTAATAGCAGACTTAGAAGTATCCATTGAGGAATTTCGTTTATTGAGTCTTGCATGCTGTGTTGTTTGATTTTGAATTTGGGGATATTTTGGATTAAGTTTGGCTTATGGTCCCCTACGAGGGCATATGAATTTACAAGCGTAAGAGAATTTGTGGATTTTAGTTGCGATTTGGGAACATCACTTGAGTTTGTTCAAGGGTGATAGTCTTCATAGCACTTTAGAGTTTATGCATGTAGTTTTTCTCAATTTTTTGTACCTTGTGTTATGATTGATCATGATGTTGCACTCATCGCGTTCTAGGCATTGTCGGGGGTGTGACAGAATTGGTAATCTGCAGCCAAGGTTATAGAGAATAGGTGGATTAGCTATAGGACTAAACCATAAGATCCGTGTTTGTTGGCGTATGGATATATGTGTGTGGTGTTCCGCTTTTGGTGTGCCTTTGTATGTTTTAGTTTGGTGCCGACTGTTATGGAGTAGGTGAATTTGAGTTGGGCTCAATTTGAATATGAATGGGCAAAGGATTCACATTATAAGTACGGTGGCCAACAGTAATTAAAGGTAGTCACAACTCATCATATTGTTATTTGGTGACACAAATCGATGTTGACACCGTAGGGTGGTGTTGCGTGTATATTTGGTTTTGTATAGTAAGATATTCGTGAATGTGGGTGTGAGTCTTCGCCATTACCTTCGTTGCCCTTTTTTCCATCGTATAGATAATGCCGCCAGGATGAGGAACCCGAAGTGCTTAGCCGGCCTGCTGCCGATCTTCACTAGGATGGTGGGGGAAACGGTCACCGGTGACGGGTTAGTAGAGGTGTGAAGGGGTAGAAGACCTTAGGAATGGTAATGATGGAGTGTGTTGATGAATTGAATGGTCAAGGAATTGGCCTAGGTATGGGAGCTAATAGGGGTGTAGAGGGATGCCTAATGGGAAGTAGAGGAGCCAATGTGGGGTGCAACCGTAACCCTTCCCAACGGATCATTGCCATGTAATTACAACAAACCTCTAACCCGCTATGTTGGCCTTGGTTAGTAACCAATGGGAATGTTGGAAATAGAATGGTTTAATGTGGTTTATGAGTAATGAGAACATTCTCAGTTTATGAATGGATAGTGAATAGCAACGGGTAGGTAGTTATATAAGGAATCTGTATGGTGCTAACCCTAAGGAATTTGATGCGAAGGAGGTGCTGTAGCCCTCACTCGTGGGATTACGGAAGAAATGGACTTATGTGCATGATATGAGTGGTTGTTGTATTGATCAAAAGTGAAAATACATGCCTGGTTTCATTTGTGAGTAAGGCTTTACGTGGTGGAACTCTATGATCCGCCGCGAAGTACGGGAAGTTGCTAATAGTATGTCATGAATGATCTTTAAGGGTATGTGATACAAGGTTTTTTCCTAGTTATGAGATGAAAAAGTGTACGAAATCTGGAGTTATGGAAACCACGCCATGGTCGGGGCTGGGCCATGCTGCGTATACTGATCGGTTTCCTGAGTTGGGAGGTTAGTTCCATATTTGGTTAAATCTAAAGAGTGGATGAGTTGAGAGGTATGGGCATGGCCTGCTCCATATATCCATGGGGATTGGTAGGCCGCAACAGAGCCAACAGCGCTATGTAATAGGCTATGCAAATTTCCTAGGGCTGCTGACTAATGATGGCGCGTTCAAGGAATGGGAACAATTAAGAAAAAGAATGTTGAGAAAGAGGGAAATGTGGTGCGGAGGACGAGCAAGGATAGGAATGGAAGGGATGATAATAAGAGGACCAGGACTGTGAATGCTTTTGCTACTACTGTGAACCCTGTAGGAAGAGAGAATACGGGTACTTGGCCCAAGTGTACCACCTGCAACTCCTACCATGCACCTGGTGGACCTTATTGCACATGCTACAACTGTAACCGCCCGGGTCATTTGGCAAAGGATTGTAGAAGTGTGCCAAGGAATGTGAATCCTATCAATGCTAAAAACCCACCTGTTAGGGCATGTTATGAGTGTGGTAGTACCGACCATGTTAGGCCAGCTTGTCCTAGATGGAATAGGGTACAAGGACCGGGAGGAAACATCAAACCAAGTTGTTGCTAATAACGAGGGTCAAGTCATTGGAAAACAGAAGGAACCAGGCTAGGGGTATGGCATTCATGTTGGGAGCAGAGGAGCTAGCCAGGATCCGCAACATTGTGAGGGCACGTTTACTTTGAAACAAGCACTTATACCACTACATTATTGACTATGTGTATGCCAATATAGTTTTGTTTCCTCTACCTTCTACCTTGTTAGGCTTAGAGGTCCTAGCGACTTAGTTTCAAATTATGAGATTGAAATAGCTCCATACGGGGCAGCTAGCTAGATATTGATAAGGTTATTATGGATTGCAAACTAGTAAATCGACGGGTCATATCTTTGACATCAGACTTAATACCTTTTTGGACATAGGAGGTTTTGATTTGATTTAAATTATAGGTATGGACTGGTTGTCTAATTTTAAAGCTGAAATAATTTGCCATGAGAAGGTAGTGAGGATACTACTACCGAATGGCAAGGTGCTTAGAGTAGTAGGAGAGAGACCAGATGAGAAAGCAAGATTGTTAATGAGCGCTAAGGCTAGTGATAAGAAACAAGAAGAGATTGTTATGGTTAGAGATTTTCCTGAGGTATTTCGGATGATCTATCTGGATTACCGCCTATTCGGAAAATTGAGTTTCGGATTGAGTTAACCCCTGGAGCAACGCCAGTAGCAAAGTCTCCTTATCGTTTGGCACCTTCTGAATTGGAGGAGTTGTTGGGACAACTCAAGGAACTCTAAGAAAAAGGTTTCATTCGACCAAGTTCATCGCCTTGGGGAGCGCCAGTATTGTTCGTTAAGAAGAAAGATGGTTCCTTTAGGATGTGTATTGACTATAAAGAATTGAATAAGTTGACTATTAAGAATCATTATCCGCTACCTAGGATTGATGATCTATTTGCCCAACTGCAAGGGTCACAGTTTTTCTCTAAGATAGATCTTAGGTCTGGATACCATCAGCTGAGAGTGCATGAGGATGACATTCCAAAGACTGCGTTTAGAACTTGTTATGGACATTTCGAGTTCACTGTAATGCCCTTTGTTCTGACTAATGCACCATCAATATTTATGGACTTGATGAATAGAGTTTATAGGCCGTATCTTGATAAGTTTGTGATAGTGTTCATAGATGACATCTTAATCTACTTTAAGACTCAAGAGGAGCATGTAGAACACTTAAAGTTAGTCTTAGAACTGCTCAAAAAGGAGAAACTATATGCTAAGATTTCTAAGTGAGAATTCTGGCTAAGAGAAGTGCAGTTTCATGGGCACGTGATAAATGGTAATGGGATTCATGTGGACCCTAGTAAGATTGAAGTTGTTAAGAATTGGAAAGCCCCTATAACTCCGACTGCGGTTTGTTCGTTCTTAGGAATGGCTGGGTATTACCATAGGTTCATTGAGAACTTTTCTAAGATAGCTAAGTCTCTTACTATCTTGACTCAGAAAAGTAAGACTTTTAATTAGGGTGAGGAACAAGAATATGCATTTCAGACCTTAAAGGATAAGTTGCGTAATGCGCCTGTTCTAGCTCTCCCTAACGGATCGGAAGATTTTGTAGTATATTGTGATGTGTATGGGATAGGACTAGGATGTGTGTTAATGTAGAGAGGAAAAGTGATAGTCTATGCTCTAGGCAGTTGAAAATTCATGAGAATAGTTTTACTACCCATGATTTAGAGTTGGGTGCGGTTGTGTTTGCACTTAAGATCTGGAGACATTATTTGTATGGGACAAAGAGTGTCATCTATATGGATCATAAAAGTCTTCAGCATATCTTTAGTCAGAAAGAGTTGAATATGCGACAGCGTCGCTGGATAGAGTTGTTTAGTGATTATGACTGTGAAATTCGCTACCATTCTGGTAAGGCGAATGTGGTGGCTGATGCCCTAAGTAGGAAAGAAAGAGTAAAGCCTAAGAGAGTTAGAGCTATGAATATGATCCTTCAGTCAAGTATCAAGGATAGGATACTGACAGCTCAGAAAGAGGCTGTGGATGAATCTGCTGGATTGCATAAAGGTTTGGATGAGATGATTGAACTTAGGAATAATGGAGAATTGTATTACCTGGATCGAATATGGGTGCCTTTGAAAGGTGATGTGAGAACCCTGAGAATGGACGAAGCCCATAAGTCAAAGTACTCTGTATACCCAGGAGCTGATAAAATGTATTATGATTTGAGAGATAGGTATTGGTGGCCTGGAATGAAAAAGGATATACTGTAGGTCCTTATCAACAGGATCTAAATGAGCCTTGAACGACTTATAGTCCTTTGAACAAATCCAAAGATACTATGAGAGACGATGACAGTGAATATAAATATTGACGCGGAATATCAATATCTATACCAAGATGAAC
>BQNB010078221.1:0-30611 GCA_026074375.1 Tanacetum coccineum
AAAACTTCTTTATTTTGAATATCAAAATATTTCTTGTCTACAGAATACTGTTCAACAGCAGCTTTTATTTGGTTAAACATCATTTTCACTTCATTAAGTTCATTGTGAAGACCATTTTCTAAATCTTTAAATGACGCTCGTAAAGAATTTATAAATGGAATGACTTCTTCTTTGAAAACCTTTTTGGTGTGTTCAAAACCCCATGACCTCTCAGTAATTGCATCAGGTGTAGTCCTTACTTTCACCACCTTATCAAAACTAGAAAGGTGATATTTTAGCTTTTAAAAACTTGTTTTTATCAAACTTATCTTTGGAAGTTCTTTAGGAACCTCTATTTCAACTGGTGTTTGAATAATGTTAAGTTGATCAGACTTAGGGTTTGAAAGTGATAACCAGAAAGATTGTTCTGCAGACAATTGCATTTGTGAAACAAAACATTTTTCAAAATCTTCAGCTAATTTATTCAACTTGATATAATTAATTAGAGTTGTATTAATTTTTTGCTTTTTCATAATCGGATCATTTTGTTTTGCAAGCATTTTTGATCGAATCTCTTCCTCTAAAATTAAAGTCTCTTCTTCATTAACCACAAAAATGACATCATGTTTTCTAGAAATGACACTACCATCATATAGTGTTGGCTTAATCCGCTGAGCTTTCTTAAGATAAAACAGATTTTGATAACCAAGAGCTTGTTTGTGATTATCATCATAGAAAACTTGAGGTTTCGTTAGCATGCACACTGTTTGCGCAGATTGACCCACTTTATAAACAATATTATCTAGTTATTTTATTTTCTTTTCTAAATCAATTTTTTTGTCCATGCATTTACTTTCTTTTTCTTTGGATTCCTTTTTGAAAACATTAAATGTTTCCAATAATGATTCATTTTCCTTGACTTTATTAGAAAGAGTCTGTTTAAGTGAGTCAATTTCTTGCTTAAGTGCACATCTATTACGAATCATATCATCCATTTGTGAATCAATTAATTTTTCACGACTGTTCAAATCAACATTAAATCTTTGTTCTAAAGTTTTGACACGTTCTTTATATCTGTCAAGCTCAGTGGTTAAGGATTCATTAACAGTTTTGGTTTCCTGATTAACCTTATCCCAATTAGTTACATTATTAGACATTTTCTCAAATAACTATTCAAACACATACATTATCATAGAATCTTGTTGTGCAGAAGAGTTGGTATCTTGAACAATCACATTTTGCATTTGTTGTAGATATTGTTCATAAGAAATGATATTACTATCACTTGTTATTTCATTATCTGAAACATAATCAATAAGAGATTGTTCAAAATACGACGTCTCTTGCACACTTTGATTAAGCATATTTTCATTTTGATAAGTGTCAGATTGTGGTATTGGTGACATCATATAACGTCTATTTTATAGCATCATTTATCTCATGTTATTAACCCATTTTGTATAGTTATTGCAAAGAATTGTTACTTAATCGTTTATATTTGAGAATTGCAGTAATTATGGAGTAATTGGTGAAAGATAGCAAAAGGCGCGCATTCTAGAGCTT
Source organism: Tanacetum coccineum (assembly GCA_026074375.1). Lineage (NCBI taxonomy): Eukaryota > Viridiplantae > Streptophyta > Magnoliopsida > Asterales > Asteraceae > Tanacetum > Tanacetum coccineum. Next base: position 1,543 of record BQNB010078221.1, read on the forward strand.
AAACAAAGATATTTTGAAGATTACTATTCTAAAGACCAATACGCCGTATCCATCAAGAAGATACAACGTATCCGTGCCTACACTCACCAAAGACCACAAAGGATAAAGCCCAATACGCCGTATCAAGAGAGACTCAATACGCCGTATTCAAGATATAGAATGAATATAATATTCTAGAAGATATCAAGCGTGGTCCTTACTCTAAGAAATCCCCAATACGTCGTATCCAACTCCTTGGATACGGCGTATTGAACCGACTACCTGACGCTATATATAGACGACCCTAAACTCAGTTTTAGGTATGCAAGTGAATCCCTAAACCACCAAGTTGACCGAGAGACGATCAGAATAGCATAAAAGGTCAGAAAAGAGCCTCAAGATCATAGGAAAACTCTTGTACTCTTTGCGCAACCAAATACGCGTTCGATTGAGGTTTCTTTAATTTAATTGTTCATATATCAACCCGTGTGTATTTTTACAATGACTATCGGCTGATACCTTTAGGTATCAGCCATGTTTATGAAGATATAATGTTTTGTTTGTTTATCTTGAATGCTTAATTTATCGTTGATTGTTGTTTATGTTTATCAATTTATATTTGTTTACGTGCTTAAGTACGCGACCTATCATTCAACTGGGTATAATCCTACATATTTAATGTGCTACAACTTCGGTGTTGTTTGGGCGTAGGCTAAGAGTCCGGGATAGCTCTCCAAAATGCAATTTATATATCTAGAATCATAGGATCACAAATATTGACATATCCTTTCCTTTAGTTTAGTGAGCTTAGTTGAGCCATAAGGTGACCTTGGTATCAACGAGTACGTTCTTATTCCATTGGTAAGGACTCGAACAGTAGACTACTAGTATATAAAGAGCCATTAAGTAGTAAGTGGGTAAAGTCTCCATGAGCTAGGGTTTAGTAAGAGCACCATTATTAATCTCCTAAGATAGGTCTTAGGATGAAGTCCCGCCTAAGTCTAATTGTGATAGGATTAGCGTATCTAGGTATTTATTTCGAGTCTAACCAAACGAATACACGGAGATAGAATTGCATTCGTTTTCTAAGAATTTACACATGACCTCGTGAAATAATTATCGACGAATATTGGTGGAGAATTTAAATATCTGGAGATCTTGTAGTGTTGGAGTCTTGAAACTTCAAGGCATCTGTTCAACACAATCTTGCTCATAAACGTAACTTGGAGAATCTACCGAGCAATTATCAGGGGAGTTTCTCATTCTAATTCTTTTTAATTCCCGTATTTTTAATGTTTTATATATACAACGAGGACATTGTATAATTTAAGTGGGGGGATGGAATTAGAATGTTTACTTGTCCTAATTTTCACACTAAAATGCTTAAATTATGTTCAAATTTTAAAAAAATTCAAGCATACTTTTGTGAAATTACATGTTACATAACCCGCACACAATAACCCTTGTTAGATATTGTGAGGATTTAGCCTTTCTGTTTCCAAATGTTTACCCAAATTCAACAAAATATAAGTGTGTCGGTGATGTTGTAAACTTTAAAACTTGGCTTGGTATATCACTCGAGACCGCAATGATAAGTACTATGGATTTAGATGGAGTAACTTGTTTAAATTGGTAAATTTTAAGATTACACCCAAATTGCCTTTACATGTTGCTTATTAACCTACTACACCGGTTAGTTAACCTCCTGTTTAAACCTTTTTCCACTCTCATCTTTAGAGTGATGATCTACTAGAACAACCTCTAGAGCCAATCCTTTAGGAATTTACACCAACTATTTGTTTCGTTACACCCTTACACCTTAACCTACCCTATTAGATTAATTTTAATTTACAGTTGCTAGCTGCTTAAAGTGTAAAGTTTGTATTTCCTTGAGTTTTGTGTCATTTTATATCTTTGGTGCAGTTGGAAACTTGTACATTACAAAGGTGAATGTATATTAGTAGTCAAAGCTCATGTGATTATACTACCATCACAATTAATGGTGAGTCCCAAGAACGAAGAACTACCAAAGGAATTATTATGATCGTAAAGTCGGTGAAACTACACCGAGATTTGAAGAATGGTTAGCAAAAAAAATCAAAAAAACAAGAAAAATACAAAAAGAGTGAGAAAGAAAAGTTTAAAGATAATTGTTTCACAATTACCGAAGGAATTACACGAAGGATCGATTATTCGTTGATACGTCTTAAAAATCAACGATGTAAAGTATTGTACAAAGTGGAAGATATCGCCACTTGCCTTGTAGAGTATGTAAAGTTTTGGGACGATTGGGAAGTTGACCGTTACAAGAATGCCAACTTAGTTTGTTGTTTTTGATCTATGATCAAGACGTTGTAAATAGTCGTGTCTTGGTCATAGTAACAGTCGGGAAAAAAATGTCTAGCAACTTGTATCTTAAGTCTTAATCTATTTGTTTCTTGATTTTTATTTAACAACAATTTACTTCCCTCTCATCTAATGATTAGCCGCTGGTTTTACGCGAATGAGGATGTGATCGAGCGTGCATGTCGATTCTGTCGTTACGGCCATGTATGCATGTTTCAGCTGCCTCATTAGTTAATGACTTTTGGTAAAAGTTAGAAGGTTCCTACCCTATATCATTCTTCATCCTAACCGTTGGTTAAATTCGAATGAGGATGTGATCGAACACACATGTCTATTCCGTCGTTACGGCGATGTATGTGTGCTTTAGCTTCTTTATTGGAGTGGTACTTCTGGTGAAAGATTGTAGAATGATCAACCGTAAGCCTTTCCATACAAAAACCAATATTTACCTTTATAAACTTGTTACTCCTTAGCTTTAGCGATGGAGATGTGTAAACATGCCAAGCTTATGATAGAATACTCGTCACGACCGAGCAATTGAGCGAATTAGTTACATGTTACCACATAGATTAGTTGAGTGATTTGAGTGTTTTCATCTTCCTATTTCGTGAGGTGTTTGGTTGTGTACTTGTAATAGATCAAATAAATGCTTTAACAGAAAATATCCTTAGGGATACATTTTTATAAACTTCTAAAGGCTACTTGAGGACAACTAGGATTCAAGAGGGGGGATATTTAATGACATCAAATAACGTCTATTTTATAGCATCATTTATCCCATGTTATTAACCCATTTTGTATAGTTATTGCAAAGAATTGTTACTTAATCGTTTATATTTGAGAATTGTAGTAATTATGGAGTAATTGGTGAAAGATAGCAAAAGGCACGCATTCTGGAGCTTAAATGAAGATATTTTGAAGATTATTATTCTGAAGACCAATACACTGTATCCATCAAGAAGATACAGCGTATCCGTGCCTGCACTCACCAAAGACCACAGAGGATAAAGCTCAATATGCGGTATCCAAAGAGACTCAATACACCGTATTCAAGATATAGAATGAATATAATATTTTGGAAGATATCAAGCGTGGTCCCTACTCTAAGAAATCCCTAATACGCCGTATCCAACTCCTTGGATACGACATATCAAACTGTACGCAATAAGAAACACTAGCTAAACAAGATGATCCGGAGGTCGGGGAGGATTGAACAAATAAAAAGCCATTTATTTAGGGAGAGAAAGGAAAAGATGTGTTATAACAACCGTCAATTTTCGGAATATATTTAAATAATAAATCATATTTATTATTACATGTTGTCGTTTATAAAATTTATTTTTAACTTATTCGACTTGAAAACGAAAAAGATCTATGTTATTTATAAGCTGACGTATTAAAAGCGAACCGCTAAATCACGTTTTCACGATTCGGACCCTAAAACAATTTGATGTAAAACGATATTTCAGACAACTTTTTAGTTTTGCCCGAGACCCAGAAACGGGCAGAAAGTGACCGAAATACACTCGCAAAATTTTTAGAAACGAGAACAACGTGGGCCGACACGAAAATAATTAAATTATATTTAATTATCACTTTTATTAAATAAAAATATTTAATAAAATATTTAACGTTTATTTCGAAACGTTTATTAAAAACGCGAATAATCGGGTTAAGATTTATTTTCCTTTGGACTAGGTATAATCAGGATATCAATTAAATAACGAACATTTTTATAAATATTATAAAAATATTTATGAAATATTATCAAGTAAATACTCATTTTTGTTGGAAAAATGATTTGGAAAACAATGGCGCAAGTTTCGTGATTTGAATCACCCGTTAAGTCGCCCAAACGAGTCCCGAACCACTATTTTATAAAAGATTACTCAAAAGTTACACTTTAGGTCCCTGGGGAATATTTATAAAATCTACCCTCATTTATCCCACACTTTACACTTTTATTTTATAACTTTTATTTTATGTATATAAATATAAAAATCATACATTTTTTTTCATTTTTATAAAATAAAACACACACTTTCTCTCTAACTCCACCACCACCACCGGAAAACTTTTCCGGTCATCGAAAACCGCCATCACCGTCGTCGGCCGCCGTGGTCATTTGTTTCGTAATTTTTTATTTAACAACAATTATTTCCCTTTTCCAAACCATTAACCAAGGGTTTACGCGAATGAGGATGTGAATCCAGCGTGCATGTCAATTACGTCTTACGGCCTATGTATGCATGTCCTTCAGCTGCCCTTGTTGGTTTAATTCTATTGTGTAAGTTAGAAGATCCATACCCTATATTACTCTACTATTCCTAATCTTTAGCTTATTCAAGGTGGGAGTGATAGTCCCACATGTGTCTATCCGTTGTACGGTGTGTAAGTGGGTCTTTGTCGCCCTCTTCTGGAAATATTGTATCGATAAAGATTAGTTAGAGTAATCAACCAAGCCTTATCATATAAACTCCATATTTACCTTTATAAACTTGTTACTCCTTAGCTTTAGTGGTGGAGATGTGTATCCTTGCCAAGCGTATGATAGAATACTCGTCACGATCGAGCAATTGAGCGAATTAGTTACATGTTACCACATAGATTAGTTGAGTGATTTGAGTATTTTCATCTTCCTATTTCATGAGGTGTTTGGTTGTGTACTTATAATAGATCAAATAAATGCTTTAACAGAAAATATCCTTAGGGATACATTTTTATAAACTTCTAAAGGCTACTTGAGGACAAGTAGGATTCAAGTGGGGGGATATTTGATGACATCAAATAACGTCACTTTTATAACATCATTGATCCCATGTATATTGTAACACCCTCAAATCTGAGTACGCAGCGGAATGTTGAATATCCGAGGGCGTTACATTTACGGATCAATAGCACAAGATCTGAGAACGACTACTAAACGTGTCATTTGAAAAAGATACATTGGATTAACAAAATACTTGTTTGTTACATAAGCCTATGGCTTCAAATTGTTCAACAATATAAATAAAGATTCCGGTTTATAACAATTGTCCCCAAAATGTAATAAGACCCCAAATCTTAAGTGTTGACTCTTCAATTATTGACTTCCAATGTATCATCGCACCTCGTGCCTTATTGACCTGAAAAACATGCTTAAAACGTCAACATAAAGTTGGTGAATTCATAGGTTTATGTAAATCAATTGTAGGACCGCAAGATTTCCAAGTGTATGATTGAGCAACACATGCAAACATCATAAAAAGTAATTACGTTTTCCTAAGCTCATGACACTGAAGCTCGACATATATGAATGGCAATATATATTTGCAACAAGTTCCGTGAATGATGTGCTAACCCCGCAACATCCTAAATTCGACATGGTATGCGTTCGTTCCCGGTGATAGCTAGTCACCCGAACGGGGATTGTCAATCCCTAATAGATCTATTCATAACATTCGCGCCCACATAATGTAATTCCCAATCACATCTATGCAATTAACAGTTCATGATCATGGACATAATGGGTTATGGTAACTCAGGCAAACACGTATCATGGTATAAAAAATGTACACTTGCGTCCAATTCAAAAACAAGCATGTTCCTCACACCAACGATGAGAATCATATTTAAATAACAAGAAAATATGGGCTATGAACTCACCTATACAAGGTAGTCCTCTGTGATATTATATATCCATTTAGGAGTAGTGAAATCCACACCGTCAATTACCTAAGTAAATACGGTCAAGTCTTAGTCTACATATTTAGGCTAACGACTCAATGTATAAACTATAACAATTTCTAGTTTATATATACTGTTATCACTTGTGTGGTGGTGTACACATTTATTGTATTTGTTTTCCTCATTTGCTCTTGTGAAGGTGTACGACTATATACTTTTAAGTTTTACAAGGGTTAAGTATTAAATAAATACCCCTATTTATCATTCGCGTGACTTAGTATATAAGTATCCGTATTAATCCACGACTATCCGCTACAATAAGTTTTATTTAAATCAGCTTAATTTATAAAAACCCCATAGGTTTTCATTATTAGCAAAAACAGTCCTTATATTTAAAATAGAATATTTACCGTTTTACACCCTGAGTTTCCATATTGAACGATTAGTCCCTCTATTTACAAAAATATACATTTTAGGTTGCTAATGAATTCCAAACATCCCTTAAGTTCAGAATGTCAAAAACAGTATATTAATACAACTAGCAGTATTAATATAAGCTAGCAGTACTAACTTTGCTAGCAGTACGGAGCAGTTACTAACATCGGCTAGCAGTACTAACTCTGCTAGCATATTTTTTTATTAAAACAATGTTTTTTTATTACTAACTCTGCTAACAGTACAAACTTCTTAAGCCTGGCCAGTATTAACTTCTAATTTTAGCTCGTATCATATAACCCATTAGTGAGTACAAATTTGTTAGAGTTTGTTTGAGCTCGTGTTGGACACAAGAAAGTTCAGGAATGTCAAAAATAGTATTATTAATACACTAGCAGTATTAACAATATACTAGCAGTACTAACTCTGCTAGCAGTACTAATTTCTCATATACGTTCCCAAGCCATAGCACTTCGTTTACAACAAAAGTTTACGCGTGGTTTTTATTTCAATTCGTGTATAAGGGTTTTGTTCGCATTAGAGTCTAAGCTTTCATGTAAACGAATCATTTAAGTCCTTGTTGTCGTTAAATCACTTTGTACATGCGTTTTATTAGTTTCTTGCACTACACAAGTGTAACACACATGATCATATTTACGTAAACCATGCATGAGGCGTACCATGCATGTTCACGCACACTTTACATGTTAAGCACAAATAATTTTGATCATCACAACTAGATATAGAAATGGACGGTATAGGACATGTAAAGCTTAATTCGAGACTTACAAAGGGTCCTAGTGTCTTGTGATGAGTTAGGCAAGCAACTAGCTTCGTGTACACACCCGCGTGTGTATTCAACCCATGCTTCAAAGCTTTCTATACCCCTCGTATGTCCTTAGCCGTGCTTAGGACGAATTTAGGGTGCGTGTAGGCTTGGTTTTGGTGTAACCCGATTGTAAAAGAGGGAGGTGATAAGTTTAGTTTGCTTGAGAGAGTTTGGAGTGTGTGTGAGTTTTTAAGAGTGCTAAAATGGTAAGTATACATGAGTATTTATAGGCAATTGAGCTAGTTAACTCTTCTAGTCACATAGTAAACCAAACTGTGCCTTTAACTAGTGGTTTTTGAGGTTTCTAGTTATTTTCCCATTGTATTAAGCTAAACCACTTAAGTACAAGTTTTAATTAGGCTAGTGATGTACAAGATTTACTTGATTCTTGAAATCTTAAGGATTTGTGTGTGTGTCTTGTGTTTAGCCATGGCCTAATGGGTAAAAGAGAAATAATTTGGTTATTATCATGGTAGTACCATTAGGAGACCATAGGACATCATTATATGAAACATGATGTACTGTACTAGTAAGGTCATTAGGGATGTTCTTGGTGTATATATGTATGTGACGTGTAGAATCAAGGAGAGACAAGGCTTGAGATCTTATTAAAGGTTATATTAGTACTAGTATTTAATTACCTAATGATGTACATGTACTATATGAGAATAAAACAAGATCATTTTTAGGTTGTTTTTGGTCCCATATCCGGCCCTAGTGGGATATTAACCACAAGAATTGGATTAAATTTTGTGTTAAAGGTTTTTAAAAAGTGGGTATGGATTGAGCCAGGTAAGTCCTAGGTATTTCCGAGTATGCTCCAAATGTATTTTACGCGGAAACGTAGCTCTTATTACAGACCAAATAAATAAACACGCAAAGTACATAATTATCTTCTTAATAGTTATTTATTACTTGGTTGATGTAAACCTTAATTTATTTGATGACCGTTTACATTTATTGATTATTTCTAGTCTACGCGATTTAGTTCAAAAGTAAAATTAAAAGTAAACGCGTATCGGACTAAAATAAATAGTGACGGATAATAATGTCGTACAATGACATAAAAAATAGTAATGTTACAGTCTCCACCATTAAAAAGAGCTTGTCCTCAAAAGCTTAAGACCATAGTAGTCGGATGACGAATGCCGGTTTATGAAAGAGTTGTGGGTTATTTTTGTTTGAACGAACTTCACGTTCCCAGGTGAAACTCAGGGCCCCTTCCCAGATGTTCCAGCGACCTTAACCCAATGGTATCCGGTCTTCGCTTCAATCGTTTACTATCCCATTCCATAATTTCAAGCGGGCTCTTCCACAGAACTGGAGCTTATCGTCACATGATTCCTTCTAACGGCATGGCTAATGGTTCGTCGCGTAACATTTCTTCATATTTGACACCAGGAAAGTATGGTAACTCTTCTCAACACTATGATGAAGTTCCAGCCTGTAGCAACATTCCCTAACTTTTGCTAAACAACCCTTGAAAGGACCCGACATATCTCGGGTTCAGCTTGCCCTCCTTACCAAACCGACGACCCGTTCCAAGAGAGACATGAGCATAACTTTGTCCCCAACCTCGAACTCCATCGGCTTTTGTTTCCGATCGGCATAGCTCTTTTATCGATCCTGAGCAGCTTGCATCCTTTGCTTGATTAGGACGATCTTTTTCGTTGTTTCTTAGATCAATTCCGGACCAGTTAGTTGGGCTTCCCCAACCTCGGCCCAGCACACTGGTGATCGACATTTTCGACCATACAGTGCGTCAAAATGGGCGCCTTTAAGCTAGCGTGATAACTGTTGTAGTATGAGAACTCGGCCAATGCAAAGCTAACCCAGCCCTTGCAAAATCGATCACAGCAAGCACGAAGCATGTCCTCAGAGAGTTTGAATGGTTTCGCTCACTCTGGCCGTCAGTTTCCTGGATGAAACGCATGCTCAACTAATATCTGTACCCAAAGCTTTCTGAAAATAATCTCAAAATTTGAAGTAAATCTTCCATCACGATCACAGATAATTAAGGCAGGTATCCCGTGTCTTGCCACTATCCTGTTCAGGTACAACCTTGCCAACTTGTCCAATGGATCATTCTCCCTTATTGGCAAGAAGTGAGCAGATTTTGTAAGTCGATCCACAATCACCCAGATGGTGTCAAAACCTTGCGACGACCTAGGAAGTTTGGTGATAAAATCCATCGTGATATTATCCCACTTCCACTCGGGTATCTCTGGTTGTACTAGCAGTCCCGATGGCCTTTGATGTTCGGCCTTGACCCTCGCACACGTCAGGCATTTGCTAACATACGTGGCGATGTCTGCCTTCATATTGGGCCACCAATATAGCTTTTTCATGTCTTGATACATCTTTTCCGAACCGGGATGGATAGAATATTTTGACTTGTGGGATTCGTGCATAATCACGGATCTTAAGTCTCCATAGCAAGGTAACCAACTCCTGCCGTGTAAACATAAGGTTCCATCGGCACGTGGTTCCAATCTTTCCTTGGGTATATCCCTTCTGATTATACCGCCTACGTCTTCATTCACGAGGTTCTCTGGTTTCTGGGCTTCGATCTGAGCTTCTAGTATTCGTTTTGAGAATATCCAAGCCAATTGTCATAACTAGGCTACGAACCCTCAATGGCTCAATCCGTCCTTACGTCTTCAACGATCAGCCATAACGTTTTGACCTTTCCCTGGTGAATAACGAATGTCACAATCGTAATCACTTAACAATTCTAGCCAACGGCGTTGCCTCATGTTAAGCTCCTTCTGATCAAGAATGTGTTGTAGGCTTTTATGGTCGGTGAACACGGTGCATCTGGTTCCATATAAATAGTGTCTCCATAACTTTAGGGTAAACACTACCGATCCAAGTTCCAAATCATGAGTGGTGTAGTTCTTCTTGTGAACTTTTAGTTGTCGAGAAGCGTAAGCAATCACCTTCTCTCTCTTCATTAATACAACACCTAAACCCTTGTGTGACGCATCACAGTAGACCACAAAGTCTTCGCTTCCTTCAGGTAAAGCCAGAATTGGTGCACTACACAACTTCTGCTTTATTAACCTAAAAGCGTTCTCTTCCTTTTCACCCTAGTATTCCTTTCTGAGTAAGTTTCGTCATTGACTTAGCAATCTTTGAAAATCCTTCGATGAATCTTCGATAGTAACCAGCAAGACCTAAAAATTGGCGGATCTCCGTTGGTGTCTTAGGAGATGCCCAATCTTTGATAGATTCTATCTTGGCTGGATCCACATGTATGCCTCTGCTATCTATGACGTGTCCGAGAAATTGTACCTTCGGGATCCAAAATTCACATTTTGAAAACTTAGCATACAACTGCTCCTTCTTAAGCAATTCCAAAATTGCCTTAAGATGTTCTTCGTGTTCCTTCTCGTTCTTTGAATAAATTAGTATGTCATCAATAAAGACAATTATGAACTTATCCAAGTAAGGCTTGCACACTCGGTTCATGAGGTCCATGAATACCGCAGGTGCGTTTGTCAGTCCGAATGGCATAACCTGGAACTCGTAATGGCCATACCGAGTTCGAAATGCCGTCTTTGGAATGTCTTGCTCTCGCACTCTAAGCTGGTGATATCCTGATCTCAGATCTATCTTCGAATAAATACTGGATCCCTGGAGTTGATCAAATAAATCGTCGATCCTCGGGAGTGGATAACAATTCTTCACTGTTAGTTTATTTAACTCACGGTAGTCGATGCACATCCTGAATGACCCATCCTTCTTTTTGACCAATAAGGCCGGGGCTCCCCAAGGTGAGGAACTAGGCCTTATGAATCCTTTGTCGGAAAGCTCTTGTAATTGTTCCGATAATTCCTTCATTTTGGATGGAGCCAATCGATACGGTGCTCGAGCTACGGGTGCGGCTCCTGGAATTAAGTCGATTTGGAATTCCACTGGTCGAGCCGGAGGAAGACCTGGCAAGTCCTCGGGAAATACTTCAGGAAAATCTTGGACGATTGGTACGTCCTTTATTTGTTTTCCTTCTGACTTGTCCTCCTCTTTCTTGGCGGATATCTGCGCCAAAAAGACCTGGCATCCTTTTGCCATGTACTCTTGAGCTTTTGAACATGAGATAACTGTCAACCGAGATTCTCTCCCGTTGCTATTTTTGTTGCCATAAAAAGTCAAAGTTTCATTCCCATAGGGAACTTGAACAAGTTTCTCATCGCACACAATCACGGCGTGACATCTTCTTAACCAGTCCATTCCGATAATGACATCGAAACTACCCAGTTCTACGGGCATTAGATCTATGTTGAACGGATGGTCTAAGAAATTTAAAGGTGGCCACCATCGTATATAGTGTCTATCCCGCTAATTTGCCATCACTATTTCGACATCATAAAATTTTTTCTAATGGAGTATGGGGCGATGTTTATCAAGGAAATTAATGCAGTTGATATAAAGCTTCTATCGAGGCACCGGTGTCGAATAATATGATGCATGATGGGTTATTTAAAGAGGAACTAACCCGTGACGATATTGACATCAGGGTTTCCTGATGCAATTCCCTCTCTTTTTTCTCCTTGCATTCCCCAAACTGCTAAACCCAACTTGTACATTCCCATTTCCTCCATCTTTATTCTTCAGCTTAGGACAATCTCTCTTGAAATGCCCTGGTGCTCCACACTCAAAACAACCATTTCCTTTGGGAGCTGCCCCATTGCCCTTCTGAGTATTAGCAACATTTGGGTTACCAGTACTCCTGCAATCGCGAGCAAAGTTGCCCTACTTTGTAACATCTTGTGGCACCACTGGTGCAACGGGCCATTTGTGTGAAGATGGCGACTTTGGTGCATTTGGGCAGAGATCCCCCTAAAGGCTTCCTTTCGCCTGTTCCCGATATAGTAACCCTTAACGACATCAGCATCTAGAAAGGTTGTTTGCTGGTGACCATGGTTTGTTTTCTGGATGAATCAACAAGCCTTCCTTTTATTGTCAGACAGCCTATTCTGCGTAGGTGCGGAGTTCTGATCCATCATCATTGGCTAACTTAATAGTCCATCAACGTCTTGGGTCTGGCAGAACTTGTCGTTCCCATAAATGTGTGACAGGAAGTCCACTGATGTACGTCAGCCTTCTCCGTTGTTCGTTGGCAACAAACTTGGTACATATCAAAGGGTAGTTCTTGAAATGTTCAGTTTATGCTGGGACAACGTTCCCCATTGACCTTTAGGTTCCACAACATCGCTGTTCTAATTTCTTTGATTTTTCCCAGCGTGACAATACTTTCTATCTATCTGTTTTCTTAGTACTTCCTAATTCATTGCATATGCCACAGGACCCTAAGGTTCTTATCTGAGCCTTTTCCACTAAGTCAAAGCAGCACCTAACCAGAGTGCAGTGGCAAACTTTAACCTTATTCTCAATGAGCACCGAGAACACGATATTGAAAACAGACGTCCATCTTCTCATCCATCGAGTCAAACTGACCACATAACCTTCAGTCCCCATATGAAAGTTCCAAGTTGATACTTCATGAAGATCATCGTAAAAACAAGGGTGCGCATTGTGGTTGGCACGTTCCTTCGGTTATCCCCATGTGAACTGTGGCTTCCAAATCTATTGGTGAGTTTTTTGCAAAAAGATTGTCAATCATTGCTTGGATGGATTCTGTATTCATGTTGTTTGGGTTGGTGTTGTTAACAGGGTATTTGGTCCTCTTCTTGGTCGTGAGGGTGCCATGATTTGAGTCTAGATCACAAAAAGATAAAACATAGCGGTATATGACAGAAATATAATAATGACTAGATGAGATTTCAACAAAAGAGAGGTATATATACAACATAACACATCAATTTCCATCATAACTTTGAAAATTTTACATGAAAATATTGTCGGATTACCCATAATTTAGTACAAAGGATCTAAGAGCTATGTAAGCGGGGAAAACCCTAATACTTAACTTCCTGTACAATGAACTAGCAAAGATAAAATAAACATAAATCACAGATGTGACTGTCACATCCCCATAAGCAACCTGGTAACTGAATCCTAGCATCTGGTCTTGGCTGTCTACTCTCCTCTGCTGCTCTCGCATGATAACAACTCGTCCGCATGTCGCTCATCTCACCGCCTCATGATCTCTAATGACCTCGAAGTCTCTACCATCTTCCTAACGTCTACGGTCCGGTCTCTCGAAAGCGCTGCTGTAACTCAGCCTACTGCATCTGAAAGCGAGTCCTTAAGTACCTGAGCCTATGAACTGAACGAGAGTAGCCCCAACCAGCTGGGAGCTGGTTTGGTGTGCCTGAGATGGGTCTTATTTCATACACATGATACACGAAGGGGTCTGAAGCTCCTGATGAGTCGTCTGCTGGATCTACCCAAGTATCCCTAATACCGTACCTAACATCTCTAATCCCCTGTCGTCTCTCCTCAGCATCTACCGTGCTGACAAACCTATAATCTATACCTCGATCTCTGGTAGGTCTAGCAGTGGAACTCTCCCTGACCTCGTATCTGGAGCCTAGAGTGGACAAATACAACCTCTTGCGGGGAGGCTGCTCAGACTCAGGAATGTCATCCCTACGGTCAACACATGGTGGTATGTATAGAGATGGTGGTAGTGGTGGTAGTGGAGGTGATGGTAATGCGGCAGTAACTGCATCAATGAGAGCCTAAGTGGATGCTATCCTGAGTGTTTGAAATTGGGTTGGACACCCAGATGATGGTAGTAAAGGTGACAAGTGTGCAGGTGAGGCCATGCACCTAGCAAGGCGCTCCCCTGCAGAGGGTGGTGATAGTGAGATAGGTGGTGATGGTGATGGAGTAGTCATGGCTAGAAGTCTCTCTACCTCTGCCTTTGGTGGAAGGGATATGGAAGTCTGAGGTCGGACGGTAATCCTAGCCCTAATAGTAATGTTAGTAGAGGGTGGTGGTATAACAGGCTCTATTCCCTTAGATGGGAAAACAGGCTCATCAACAGGTACAACAATAGCAGAGTCTGTTGGAAACACGAAAAGTGTCGGTCACTTCCAAGTTGTAACAAGTCTTAGCTCGTAGTTAGTATCAGGATTAGATTAGTAATCTAGTCCGGCCCAAGGCCCATGGGAGGCCCAACTCATCCCATGGCCGGCCATTGTAGAGTATAAATACACCCTCTCCTAGTCTTGGAGAGGGTTGGTTGTTCCATTTTTCCATTCATACATTTCATTAATACATTCATCCATTTCCATCCAATTTCTCTCTAACATCCCAACCCACATCTCACTCTTGTTCTTGGTTGATCTTAAGATTACTAGTATTCTTCAGAGTCGGCCGGAGCTAAGTGCTCCTCCTCCTCATCATCCTCATCCTCGTCCTCCTCAACGTCATCCCCAGATGAATCGCCATCATCATCATCTCCATCATCTCCCCCGTCCATAGGATAGTCAACCAGACCATCCTCTGTCTCGTCATCCTCATACTCCTCTGGATCATCCTCGGGATCCGACTTAGTAACATATCCGGGTGACTCAACAGTAGGTGAATCAACAGGAGGTAATGGCTGCTCCTCAGCCGGAAACTCATGCTCATCCTCCAATGGTATATACTCAGGGTATATAGGCTCTGGCACGTAGTCAGGATCATGTGCCTGTACGAACATAGGCTCACGCTCATCCTCGTCCTGAGGAACTGGCGGTGTTTGTGGATCCTCTGGGCCTGGTATGTAATCCGGTGATATTGGGGCTACTGGCTGTATTGGGAGTCCGTCGTATCCTAATACGATGACCCGTGGAATACCTCCATCAGGTACCTCCTCATCATCGGCTACCCAGAAGGTTCTGTTGGGCTCAGAGTCGGTGTAGACAAAAGTGTATGTGACAGTTGATGAAGCATAAGACATGACTGCTGCAAAAGCAAAAATAACTTATATAAGTATTACTTATAGGAAAAATCGGTATGATATGTCTGTAAGCTTAAATTATAAAAGTCTTATAGTAATATACGTAATATCATTTATATACACGTATATCGATCATGTAAGCACTTAGTACCCTACTAATGCTAAAACAATGCATGTCATGTAAGCACATAAATTTGATGCAACAAGTAATGTGTGTATGTCCCATACAAACCCCGTTTGTAAATCAAGTGTTTGAAAATGGTTATAGTCCAGACAAGACTTTTGACCTGGTTCTCTATAACCTTGGCTCTGATACCAATCTGTAACACCCTCAAATCTGAGTACGCAGCGGAATGTTGAATATCCGAGGGCGTTACATTTACGGATCAATATCACAAGATCTGAGAACGACTACTAAACGTGTCGTTTGAAAAAGATACATTGGATTAACAAAATACTTGTTTGTTCCAACAATATAAATAAAGATTCCGGTTTATAACAATTGTCCCCAAAATGTAATAAGACCCCAAATCTTAAGTGTTGACTCTTCAATTATTGACTTCTAATGTATCATCACACCTCGTGCCTTATTGACCTGAAAAACATGCTTAAAACGTCAACATAAAGTTGGTGAATTCATAGGTTTATGTAAATCAATTGTAGGACCGCAAGATTTCCGAGTGTATGATTGAGCAACACATGCAAACCTCATAAAAAGTAATTATGTTTCCTAAGCTCATGACACTGAAACTCGACATATATGAATGCAAATATATTTTCCAACAAGTGTCCGTGAATGATATGATAACCCCGCAACATCCCAAATTTGACATGGTATGCGTTCGTTCCCGGTGATAGCTAGTCACCCGAACGGGGATTGACAATCCCTAATAGATCTATTCATAACATTCGCGCCCACATAATGTAATTCCCAATCACATATATGCAATTAACAGTTCATGATCATGGACATAATGGGTTATGGTAACTTAGGCAAACACGTAATCATGGTATAAAATGTACACTTGCGTCCAATTTGTAAAACAAGCATGTTCTCACCCCAAAGATGTAAATCATTTAAGAAATTGTAAAAACATGGGGCTATGAACTCACCTTAGTAAATAGTCCTCTTGAAATGATATTAGATATCCAAGTATGAATCACACCGTCAAATACCTAAGTAAATACGACCAGTCTTAGTCTATAAATTTAGACTAAAGACTTAATGTATAAACTACAATAAATTTCTAGTTTATATATGCTGTTATCACTTGCGTGGTGGTGGACACGATCATTGTATTTGTAATTTCGATGGCTCTTGGGAATCGTATAAATGCTGTTAATAAATATTCTTATTTATTAAATCGTGGTTAAAACCGAATAATATCCGAATATATTATAATTCGTTGGAATCGGTTAAGTTTTATAAAAATTCATTTTTAGTTTAAATACCCTTAGGTCTTCTATATTTACAAAAACAGTCCCTATGTTTATGAAAATATAGTATTTACACTTTAAACCCCTAGGTTTCCATAATTACACATTTAGTCCTTCAAGATAAGAAAAGTACACTTTTGGTACTTATACTTTTAAACAGTCCCCTTAAGTTTTATAAATGACAGAAACAGCCCCTAGACCCTTTTAAAACAGTTTTTGACAGTTTTCACCCTCTAGTTTACAAATTGACACTTTTAGTCCTTTAACTTGTAAAAATCGCATTTTAACTCCAATTAAAGTCTAACAAGTGGCAAGAAGTTTTATTTACTCCCAATAAGTCCCATAAGCTGTTGTCAGCGCATAAATAAGCTCGGATGAGCTTATTTTGGCTTAATGAGCTTATTAGGCCTTATTGGACTTGTTAAGGTCCAATAAGCCATTTAAAGGTCCAATTCGAATTTTAAGAGCTTGAAAGTCTTCATTTAGCTTATTTAAGCTTACTAAATCTGTTTGGCCAGAATATAAGCTTGGGTGAGCTTATTTGAGCTTATTCGAGCTCATTGGGCTCGTTGGCCCAATAGCTTTTGCTTGAAAGGTACAAAAGGGTTTCTCATGTGATCTAACTTATTTTCTCACTTCATTAAGCACCTAAGGTTATAATTAAGCTGAATTAACCGCATGGCTTATTCAATAAGTAATAAGCTCTCGTTATTGGGCTGTTAAGCCCATTAAAGGTCCGAATAGGTTTTTAAGTGGTTTGACTTGACCCATTAGGGTCCATTAGCTTTACTTAGGTCCACTAAGTCCATTAAGCTTATACAGGTTCACCAATAAGTTGTTCAAAGCTTATTGTGAGCTTATGGCTCGAGTTATGCTTGTTAATGGGCTAATAAGCCCGTTAAGGGTTTGGTTGGTTTTCAAAACATGCAAAGGTCCATATTGGTTTCTACTAAGGTCGTTGGATTATTGATAAGCTCATTAAGCTTATAAATAAGCTATGGGTCCCAAGCCGTAAGCTCGTGTGGGTTATACAAGGCCCATTGTGGCCCATTGCTTTCCTTAGTAATATATATGTTACGATAAGTGTGTCCTAGTTTCTCAAACCATGTATTCATCTCATATATACTTTGTGCATTACATGAAATCGCTTGTTAAGGTCGCACACACGTTCCCAAGCCATCGTATCTTGTTTACAACGAAAGTTTACGTGTGGTTTCTCTAAAAACAAACAGTTTTCAAAACCTTGTTTGCTACTAAATACATTACACGTTTTCTTTATATTTTAACACCACACAAGTTGTATACGCAATCACTAATAACCTACGTAAGCTCATTTAGCATGCATAAGGGTCGCGTTTGTCCTATGCAAATGTTCAAACGGTCAATGTACTCCTTCTCAAGCCACAACATCATGATTACTTAAAAAGTTCACGTATAGTTTTTGTAAAATCCGTGTGTATGAGTTAGTGTTTACGTTGGTTTCCAAGCTTTCATTTAAATAGTCAATCACTTTAATTCTTAGCATGTCATTAAGTCACGTTTGGTTTCATGTCTTATTGTGTGTTTTTGTGTATCTTAACACCACGACGCTATGATCGCTTTCTATGTTTATATATGTAACGTGTGCTCTTGCGTAGGTTGAACCATGCATGTTCCCGCCCATCAATTTGTTAATCACTTATTATTGTGACCTACACGACTAGACATTAAAGAAACAATTAAAATACGAAGTGTATAAGCTCAAACTCGACTGACAAAAGTCCTAGAGTCTTGAATGTGTCGTGTAGCGTGTAGAATGACAACCCGATGTGTTATACCCAAATGTATGTTAACCCTAAGCTTCAAAGCTTACTAATTAACCCAATCTTGGCTCGTGTATTCTTCTTGTGACCTCGTATGATGACCCTAGCACCTACTTTTGGTTCGAATGAGTTGTGAGAGTGTTTGTCGCGGTTTATGACCCGAAATAAGAGAAGAGACAAAGATGGTTTATTTGAGAGAGTGTTTATGAGTTTTCAAGAGTGTTTAAGGTAAATGTGAGTGAGTATTTATAGGCTTAGAATCTAGTTAGGTTTTCTTGTCCCAAAACTAAACCAAACCGAGTCCTAATCGGTGGTTTTGAGGTTTTTAGTTAGTCTCCCATGGTTTTATTAATACCTTGCTAGTACATTCTTTAATTACATGATCTAGGTACAAGATTCACTAGGATTAGGAAAGATCTTAAGGTGTGTGTATGCTTATATGTTGTCGTGGGTATCCAAGAGAGAAAGAGAGCCAAGAGGTTATTATCCATTGTATATTAAGAGCTAATTAGAGACATTAAGTACATGTTTTAATTACATAGGATTTGTACATGTACTTAAGGAGATTTTTAAGGATCTTTCTAGTTGATTTTGCCCATGGGACGAGTAGGGTTAGAGGGAAAGACAAGATTTTGAAATCTTATTAAGGTTATACAAGTACAAGTTTTTAATGAAGTGATAATTGTACAATTATGTGTAAGTTAGTTACAATTGCTTATGGTTCTGTTTTGTTTTAGACCTAGTTTTGGCCGCAATGTGACATATGAACACAAGTCTATGAAAAAAAATTTTGTGTTTTAAGGATTAAAAGTGGTTATTTGTTTGTAGTGTCTTAGGTAAGCCTATGTTATTTCCGCTAGGTGTGTCTTAAATGTGTATGTTTTATGACGAAGAACGTAAGCCTTTTTATGTGACTAACGATCAATAAGAAAGTACTCGCAGTAAGTCAAATAATTATCTTCTTAATTAATTTATATAATACTTGATTGACGTAAACCTTAATTTATTTGATGGCCGTTTATATTGTATGATTATTTCTAGTCTACGCGATTTAGTTTAAAAGTTAAATTAAAAGTAAATGCGTATCGGACCAAAATAAATAGTGACGAATAATAGAAGTCGTAAAATAACCTGAAATTGAGAAATTGTTACAGTCTACCACCCGTTAACAGAGCTTTGTCCTCAAAGCTTAAGCCTTGTAGTGGATTGATGAAACCCGATTTATGAAAGATGTGGGTATTTTCTGTTTGAACGAATCTTTCTCATTCCCAGGTGAACTCAGGACCTCTCCTAGAGTTTCAGCGAACCTTAACCAATGGTATCCGGCTTCACTTCAATCATTTGATCTCCCGTTCTATGATTTCAACAGGCTCTTCCACAAACTAGAGCTTATCATCATCATGAATTCCTCCCAACGGCATGACTAATGGTTCGTTAGCGTAACATCTCTTCAGGTTAGACACATGGAAAGTATGGTGAACTCTGCTTAACATCTTGAGAGTTTCCAAGCCTGTAGGCAACTTCCCTTTTTTTTTTTTTGTTTTTTATATTTTCTCTTCAACTTTGGCTAATCACTGAAAGGTCCGACAGCTATCTCGGGTTCAACCTTCCCTGCTTATCTGATTGTATACCCCTTTCAAGGTGTGATCCTTGAGCAAACCTCATCCAAAAATCAAAATTTTCATTCGGCTTTCGCTTTCAAATTAGCGTATCTCTTTTTTCGATCTCTGAGCAGACTTGAATTCTCTGATTGATCACGGACGATTTCTATGTTGATTCTTTGTCAATTCCGGACCAGGTCAGTTGAGGTTCTCCTAACTTTTGGCTCCACACACTGTGAATCGACAGTTTTAGGCCATAGAGTGCACTCATATGGCGCGGGCTGCGATCAGAGCTCTAGCGTGCAATAACTGTTGTTATATGAAAATTCGGATAAAGGCAGATGTCTTTACCCAGCCCTTTCCAAATTCGATCAGGCAATCACGTAGCATGTCAGCGAGAGTTTGACTAGTCATCTCGCTTTGGACGTCGGTTTTAAGGGATGATAACAGTGCTCATACTTAGATCTGTACCAAAATCTTTCTGAAATGATCTCTAGAAATTTGATGTGAACCTCCCATCACGATCACAGATGATTGAAACAGGTAGTCCGTGTCTTGCTACTATCTTATCCAGGTACAACCTTGCCAACTTGTCCAATGGATCATTCTCCCTTATTGGCAAGAAGTGAGCAGATTTTGTAGAAGTCGATCACAATTTACCTCAGATGGTGTCAAAACCTTGTGACGACTTAGGAAGCTTAATGATAAAATCTATCATGATATTATCCCACTTCCATTCGGGTATTGTTGGTTGTACTAACAGTCCCGATGGCCTTTGATGTTCGGCCTTGACTTTTGCACATGTCAAGCACTTGCTAACATATGTGGCGACGTCGGCTTTCATATTGGGCCACCAATATAGCTTTTTCATGTCTTGGTAAATCTTTTCGGGAACTGGATGGATAGTATATTTTGACTTATGGGGATTCGTGTAATCACGGTTCTTACGGTCACCGTAGCGCGGTATAACCAAACACTTCTGCCGTATCTTAATCATAATGTTTGTCGAGCGTGGTTCCAACTTTTCCTTGGGTATATCCTTTATGATCATACTACCTACATCTTCATTCTCAAGATTCGCTGGTTTCAGGGCTTTGATCTGAGAAAAAAAGCTTCTAGTATTTATTTAGGAAGATCCAAGCCAATAGTCATAACTAAGGCTCGGACCCGCAATGGCTCAATCCGTTCCTTATGGCTTAATGCATCAGCCACTACGTTTGCCTTCCCCGGGTGATAACAAATGTCCTATCGCTTATCACTACAGCCACTATTCAAGCCAACGACGTTGCCTCATGTTAAGCTCCTTTTGGTTAAGAATGTGTTGTAGACTTTTATGGTCGGTGAATACGGTGCATTTGGTCTCCCTAGGATAATGTCTGTCTAATATTTAGAGCAAACACTACCATCCAAGTTTCTTATAGAACTCATGAGTGGTGTATTTCTTCTCATAGATTTTTAGTTGTCGAGAAGCATAGGCAACCACCTTCTCTCTCTGCATCAATACAACACCCAAACCCTTGTGTGAAGCTTCCTAATAGACCACAAAGTATTCGCTTCCTTCAGGTAAAGCCAGAATTGGCGCACTGCACAACTTCTGCTTTATTAACTGAAAAGCATTTTCTTCCTTTTCTCCCCAATCAAATTTGATTCCCTTCTGAGTAAGCTTTGTCATTGATTTAGCAATCTTCGAAAATCCCTCAATAAACCTTCGATAGTAACCATTAAGACCTCAAAATTGGCAGATCTCCGTCGGTGTCTTAGGAGATGCCCAATCTTTGATAGATTCTATCTTGGCTGGATCCACATGAATACCTCTGCTATCAATGACGTGACCGAGAAATTGTTACTTAGGAAT
The DNA here is from genome assembly GCA_026074375.1 of Tanacetum coccineum. Classification (NCBI taxonomy): domain Eukaryota; kingdom Viridiplantae; phylum Streptophyta; class Magnoliopsida; order Asterales; family Asteraceae; genus Tanacetum; species Tanacetum coccineum. Next base: position 23,345 of record BQNB010078221.1, read on the forward strand.
CCAAAATTACATTTTTGAAAAAATTGTGGCATACAACTTCTCCTTCTTAAGCAATTCCAAAATTGCCTTAAGATGTTCTTTGTGCTCTTTCTTGTCCTTTGAATAAATAAGTATGTCATCGATGATGACAATTACAAACTTATCTAAGTAGGGATTGCACACTCGATTCATGAGGTCCATGAATACCGCAGGTGCTTTTGTTAGCCCGAATGACATAACCTGAAACTCGTAATGACCATACCAAGTTCGGAATGCCGTCTTTAGAATATCTTGCTCTCGTACTCTAAGCTGGTGATGATCTCAAATCTATCTTTGAATAAATACTGGATCCCTGAAGTTGATCAAATAAATCGTCGATCCTTGGGAGTGGATAACGATTCTTCACTGTTAACTTATTTAACTCACGGTAGTCACTGCACATCCTGAATGACCCATCCTTCTTTTTGACAAACAAGACCGGGGCTCCCCAAGGTGAGGAACTGGGTCTTGTGAAGCCTTTGTTAGAAAGCTCTTGCAGTTGTTCTGACAATTCCTTCATTTCGGACGGTGCCAATCGATACGGTGCTTGAGCTACGGGCGCGGCTCCTGGAATTAAGTCGATCTGGAATTCCACTGGTTGAGCCGGAGGAAGGCCCGGCAAGTCCTCAGGAAACACTTCAGGAAAATCTCGAACGATTGGTACATCCTTAAGTTGCTTTCCTTCTGACTTGTCCTCCCCTCTCTTTAATGGATATCATGTGCCAACAAAAGATCTGACATCTTTTTGCCATGTACTCTAGAGCCTTTTGAACATGAGATAATGATCAACCGAGATTCTCTCCCGTTGTTACTTTCGTTACCACAAAAAATCAAGGTTTCATTCCCATATGGAATTCGAACAAGTTTCTCATCACACACGATCACGACGTGACACATTCTTAACAAATCCATGCGATAGATACCGTCAAACACTGACCCAGTTTCTACCCAGGGCATTAAGATCTTGTGGTGAATAGATGTGGTGTGTGAAGAAATTTAAAGTACAGAACCCCGCGTATGTATAGTGTCTACCCTGTGTTCTATTTTTTCCGTAGCTAATGCCATTCATAACTATTTTCTAATGGAGTTGGCGGAGTGTTAATGGGACACTAAATGCAATAGACATAAAGCTTCTATCGGCACCAGTGTCGAATAATATAGATGCATAACGGTTGCGGATTTAAGAGGAACGTACCCGTGATGACATTTGAGTCCGGGTCCCTCTATGCATTTCCTTTCTTTTCCGCATTCCCAACTGCATACACCCAGCCTTGTGCACTCCTATTCCCCCCATCCTTATTCTTCAACTTGGGACAAACTCTCTTGAAATGTCCTGGAGCTCCACATTCAAAACAACCATTCCCCTTGGGATTTGCCCCATTGCCCTTCTAAGTATTAGCAACATTTGTATTTCCAGAACTCCTGCAGTCGTGGGCAAAGTGCCTTACCTTGTTACATTTGTGGATTCTTGAGTATACTCTAGGCGGTTTATATATGTGGAAAATGCACTGTTGATGTTCACTTCGGTCAAAAGATCCACCGTGATGGCTTCTTTTCACTCCGACCCCGCATTTATGTAGACATGGCAACATTCTGTCTCTTGAAAGGGTTGTTGTTGTGTTGATCCGCAGGTTGTTTCTGAATGTAGTCATCGTGCCTTTTTCTTTTGATGTCACGTGTTTGTCCTTTCCGCATAGGTAGGAGTTTCTGAATCCATCTAGTCGTTGGCATAACATTCAAGTTAGTCTCATCTTGTACGTTGCTTGGGTCTGGCAGACTTGGATCATTTCCATGAAATGTTATCAGGCATGGTACATAGATGATGTTCTTGTCAATCCTTTCTTGTTTTTGTATTGCGAGCAGAGCGTGAACTTGGTACATATCAGGGTTAGCTCTTAGAAACGTTCAGTGTATGTTGGAACATCGTTCCCTTTGACCTTTAGGTTCCACAACTCACGATTTCATTGTTCTTGACTTCACCTACAGGACAATACTTATCCGTCATCTTTTTTCTTGGTACTTCCCCAAGTCATTGAATTTGCATCAGGTACTTAACGGTTCTTATTTGGGACTTATTACACCAAGTCAAAGCAGCCCCTAACAGAGTGCAGGTGGCAAACTTAACATGATTTTCAATGGCACAACCACTGATATTGAAGACTGATTCCATCTTTTTGATCCACCTGGTTAAACTGACAACGCCTTCAGTCCCTTTGAAGTTCAAAGGTTGGCATTTCATGAAGTCAGCATAGAAACAAGGACGCGCAGTTTGCATGTTCCTTCGGTTATCCTCGTGTGAACTGTGGCTTCCGTCTCCATTGGTGGAGTTTTGCATAAGAGCTTGATTAATCATAGCTTGGACGGATTCTGGAGTCATGTTGTTTGGGTTGGTGTTGTTAGGAGGGGTATTTGGTCCTCGTCTTGTCACAAGTGCCATGATTTGTCTAAATCACAAGAGACAAAACATGAGGTCATAATCATGACGAGATATACAATAATTTACGATGATACAACCACACTAAGAGACTCGCGCTCGCTCGTCGCGCTAAACATAACTATCTATTTCATTCATAACTTGGAAAATTTTACATGAAATAGTTTTTAGTACACAAAATACAATACAAAAGATCTAAGGCTATGCTAGCGGGGAAAACCCCTAATACTTAACATGCCTGAACAACAGCCTATCAAATTAAAAATGACATAGACCATAATGTGACTAATCGCATACCTAGAAAGCATCTTGGTGTTATGTGAATCTAGCATCTGTGCTCGGTGTACTAGCTCTCCTCCGCTGCTCTCGCAGTGCCAACAACTTGGCCTGCATGTCACCTATCTCTTTGCCTCATGTCTCTCATCACACGGAGAGTCTCTATCATCTGTGCCTGACGCCTACGGTCAGTCTCTCGAAGCTCTGCCATCTCAGCTTGCTGCATCTGGGTGCCGAGTTCTCATGTACCTGGTGCTCTATCCTGAACTAACGATTACTCCTGCAACTGTAGCGTGTTGATGTGCATGGAGTTGGGACACGTGTGTATTTACTTGATCACGGTGTTCTGAAGTCATAATGGGACCGCCCGACTCAATCCTATTGCATGTGGCAGATCTAGCCCTCATCGGGAAGCCATAGGCTCTTCCTCACAGTGAGTACGCCTCCTGGAGAGTTCTATCCCCCCTTAAGTAAGTCGACCGCAGCGAGTCCTTTGTGTATCGTTGTGATATGCGTGTCTTAACTATCCGCGAATACTCTAGTGTGCTTATGTCTGTGAGTATCATGCTATTGGAAGCGTCTGCAAGATATGTATCCTAGTAATTGAAATTCTCCCCAAACTACAGGTCATTAGGTGCTATCTCTGGAAACTGCCTCTGTTGGATCTCCTACCAGTATAACTAATACATTTCCAACCTCTCTATTCCCTAGTCGTCTCTCTTCGAATCTAAGGTGTGACTAAATCCATTAGTCTTCCCCTCGTCATAACGGTGGGCTAGCAGCATAATTCACCCCAGGTCATTCATTACCTAGGAATGCACACTCCCACCAGCCACACCCCCCCCCCCACCCCCCATAGAGCAAACAAGCACGACCTCTTGCGAGGTGGCCGTTCGGACTCAGGATCATCATCCCTATGGTCAACAGGTGTTGGTATGTATAGAGATGGTGGTAGTGGTGGTAGTGGAGGTGATGGTAATGCGGCAGTTAACGCATCAATAAGGCCTGGTGGAGGCTATCCTGAGTGTCTAGATTTGGGTTGGACACCCGAATAATGGTAGTAATGGTGATGGCACAGGTGGTGGTGATGGCACAGGTGGTGGTGATGAATGTGCAGATGGAGTCGTGCACCTAGCAAGGCGCTCCCCTGCAGAGGGTGGTGACAGTGAGGTAAGTGGTGATGGTGATGGAGTAGGCATGGCTAGAAGCCTCTTCAACCCTCTGCTTAGTAGAAGGGATAATGGAAGCCTAAAGCCGGACAGTTATCTAGCTCCAGTGAAGTAATGTCAGTGGTGGGGTGGTGTATACAAGGCTCTAATTCCCATCAGGTAGGGATAACAAGCTTAATAGTAGGTACAATAATAGCAGAGTCGGCCGGAGCTAAGTGCTCCTCCTCCTCATCATCCTCCTCGTCATTCCGCGTCTCATCATAAGGTCAATTCCAGATAATCATCGTCATCATCATCTCCATCCTATCCCAGTCCATAGGATCGTACAACCGGACCATCCTCGGTCTCATCCATCCCTAATTAATCCTCTAGTTTTTTTTATGATCCTCATCGGGATCCGACTCTAGTAACATACCCTGGTGCCTCATAAATTGGTGAATCAAAGGAGGTATTTGATGCTCCTCAAACGGAACTCATGCTCATCCTCAATGGTATATAATTAGGGTATATAGGTCATCGGGCAAGTTAGTTAGGGTCATGTGGCTTTGAACATAGGCCTCACATCACTCTTAGTCATGTTTGGTACTGGCGGTTTGTCTGTGGCTCCTCAGGGGTCTTGGTATGTATCCGGTGATGGTGAGGCTACCTGGGCTGCATAGGGAGATCCATCCGTATATGTATACAATGATCATGCGAGAACTCCGTCATATATCTCTCATCGAGCTCCCAAAATACCCTCCCCGACTCGGAGTCGATGTAGACAGCAGTGTAGGTAACTACAGATGATGCAGAAGACATGACTGCTGTAAAAAAAATAACTTATATAAGTATTATTATAAGACTCTTATAGTAATATACATAGTATAATTTATATATATACGCGTATATCAATCATGAAGAACATAGTAAACTACTAAATGACTAAAAAGTGTTATGTCATGTATGATGATAGGCTAGATGCAAAAAATAATGTATGTGTCCCGTGCAAACCCCCTTTGAAATTTGCAGTGTTTGAAAATGGTTATAGTCTAGACAAAACTTTTGACCTAGTTCTCTATAACCTTGGCTATAGATACCAATCTGTAACACCCCCAAATATGGGTAGCAGCGGAATGTTGAATATCCGAGGGTGTTACTTCATAGATCAACAGCACAAGATAGATAGAGATATAGAACGACCACTAAACGTGTCGTTTAAAAAGATACATTGGATTAACAAAATGCTTGTTCATTACATAAGCTCATGGCTTGAAAATTGTTTGACAATTATGTAAAGATTTCAGTTATACAAAATTATTCCCCAAAATGTAATACGCCTAAATCTTTAGTACTGACTCTTTCCAAAGAGTGACCCCCAATGTATCTGAGCACCTCCGTGCCTTTTTTGACTGAGAAAATAATGCTTTAATATACAACATATCAAATTGGTGAATTCATAGGTTTATGTAAATCAATAGTAGGACCGCAAGATTTCCAAAGTGTATGATTAAGTTAAAAAACTGCAAACATCATAAAATGTAAATTACGTTTTCCTAAGGCTCAGGACATGATGCTCGACATGTATGAATGCAATTATTGCCAATAAATGCCCGTGAATGATGTTCTAACCCGCAATATCCCAAATCTGACATGGTATACGTTTGTTGTCCGGGACCCGGCACAGTGAGCGCTACTCACCCAAACGGGGATGTCAATCCCAAATAGATCTATTTATAACATTCACGCTCACAATCTAGTAATTGACAGTTCATGATAAATGGCTCAGTGGGTTATTGCTACTTAGGCAAACACGTAATCTATTAGTATAAAATGTACATCTTGAAATCCAATTGTAAACAAAGCATGTTCTCACCCCAAAGATGTAAATCATTTAAATAATTATAAAACATAGGGCTATGAACTCACCTTAGTAAATAGTCCTTTAAGAAATGATAAATATATCCAAGTATGGCAAAAGAATCACACCGTCAAATACCTAAGTAAATACGGCCAGTCTTAGTCTACAAGTTTAGGCTAACGACTTTATGCATAAAATGCAATAAATTGCTAGTTTATATATACTGTTATCACTTGTGTGGTGGTGCACATGTTTATTGCATTTTTTTACCCGATGGCTCTTGGGAAGGTATACGGTTACGCACGTGCAAGTATATGTATAAACGTTATTAATAAATATCCATATTTATTAAGTCGTGGTTTAACTTGTATAATATCCGATAAATATATAACTCGTCCGATATGTTAAGTGGTTATTAAAATCACCTTTGTTTCATGAAATACCCTTAGGTTTGCTATATTTACAAAAACAATCCCTATGTTTATGAAAATATAATATTTACACTTTAACCCATGGGTTTCTATAATTACACCTTTAGTCCTTTAACTTTAAAACAATTTCATTTTAGGTCCTCACATGTTCCAAACAGCCCCTTAAGTTTCAGAAATGACAAAACAGCCCATAGACTTTATAAAAACAATTTTTGATAGTTTTCAACTTCAAGTTTACAAATTTACACTTTTAATCCCTTGGCTTAATAAAATTGCATTTTTTGTCCAAATAAGATATAACTGGTGACATTAAGATTTATTACTTTCAAATAAGCCACAAAGGCTGAGACAACTTATAAATAAGCTCGGGTGAGCTTATTTGAACTTATTCGAGCTCATTGGGCTCGTTGGCCCAACAACTCTAGTCCGAATGTTATTAAAAGTCCAATAGGGTTTTCAAAGGCACATAAGCTCTCATTAAGTTTATTCAAATTTATTTAAAACTGTTAAGCTAAAAAATAAGCTCGGGTAAGCTTATTTGAGCTTATTCGAGCTTATTGGGCTTGCTAGCCCAATAACTCTAACCCGAAAGATATCAAAGGGGTCCATTAATGTTTCTAAGTTCAATAATAAGTTCATTAAGCTGTGTAAGCTCAAGAATAAGCTGTTTAAGCTTATTGTGGCTTATGGGCTCGCGTTTGGGCATGGCAATGGGCCATCAAGCCCGTTAAGGGTCCGATTAAGTTTCTAGGGTATATCAAGGTCCATGTCTGTTCAATAAGCACATTAGGCTCCTTAATAAGCTCGTGGAGCTTATTAATAAGCTGAGGTCTCCATGGCACGGCCTGTTGGGCATGGTTTGGTTTAACGAGCCCATTAGTGGCCCGTTAAGGGTTTCCCTTTGCGTTTAACTAGTCAACGAGTTTAATAAGCTTCCTAACCCCTTTATAAGCTCAAGTGAGCTTAATATTAAGCCATGGTTCCTCACTAACGGACAGCTGGGCCCATTTACGTCCGTTAATGGACTGTTTGGTCCAATAAGGCCCGTTAGTGGCACGTTAATGATATTAGGGCTCGTTAGGATCACTAGCACCAAATCAAA
>BQNB010078222.1:0-30611 GCA_026074375.1 Tanacetum coccineum
TTTGATGTCGTTGTCCAGGCTACCACATGGGTTATTTGGCGTTTTAGGAACCGGGTTTGTTTTGACTTGAAGCCCCCTCGTAAATACATTTTAGAGGAAGAAATCAAGCTTCTCTCACACTCATAGATTACCCATAAGCTCAAAAAGTCGCATCCCTTATGGATTGATTGGATCCGAGATCCAATTTTGGCTTGTAAGAAATTGTTGTAACATTTTGTAACTTTCCTCTAGCATCTTGTTAGAGTTTTTTATATATATTCTTTCCGCCGTTCAAAAAAAAATCATATGTTTAATTTTACGCAGTCTCATATTACTCTACCTGACTCTTTTATGCAGACAACCAAAAAAGTATTGGTTATTTTATAACACATTCCATTTTAACTTAATCTTTACTAGCATTGGATTCGATCTTGCTTTACATTACCGTGCATGGTCTATAACATCCATCCCAAATGATCTGTAGCGTCCATCATGAAGGATCCATACCACTCATAAAGAATGATCTATAACATCCAGCCTCAAGGATCTATAACGTCCATCCCAAAGGATGTATAACACTCGTCTCGAAGGTTCTGTGACAATCATCCTGAAGGATAACATTCGTGCTGGATCGAAGCTATTATTACTTTAACATCTTTACTCTTTTTTCATTCACGTACTTTTATAATTTAGTAAATTTTACATTCATATGCTTTATACCACAAAGTGGATACATGCTTCTCATAACCAATCTTTTAAAATTCTACCTTTTCCACAATGTCCATCACTATTACACAATTTAATAGTAATTAAGGTCGCGATAGCACCATACATTTATTACTACATTGTGCACATGTGCAATAATTCTAATATACACTCGTGTATCTAATGATACGTAATCGTATAATAATGAGGTATTATGCAGTCGCACATTACTGTAGAGCCTAATATCTGATTATTTGTGTCCGATGTATATTTTGAGTGTCGAAGTTACAATTTCACATTTTCCTTAAAACTTGGTTGGCATAAATTCAAATGTAAACAACGTTGTAATATACTGTATTTTCAAGACAATGTGCAATAAAATAGTAAGTTTTCTTGCTAAGAGAAATAGAGTTTTAATAACCAAACAATCATGTGATTTGAAATACAAAAATCTTGTTGAAATTTGCGAGACAATAAATCTGGAAATAATGAATCACAATAAATCTGGAAATAATGAAATACAAAAATCTTGTTGAAATTTGAAATACAAAAATCTTGTTGGGATATGTCAATATCATAAATAAATATACGGCTGGAAATATGTGAGCCTATGGGGGCACACACGTATACACAGAGGATACGTTTATTAAATGTAAAATAAATTTATATTATTGTAATTAAAGATACATATGTTTACGAAAATTTAAATCGGGTCGTTAATTAAAAACTTAGACGTTTGAAACTAAATTAATAATATAATACAAGTGAGGGACTTATTAGTACGAAAACCCAAACCCCGTGGGGTGTTGGTTGTGACTGGTCGAACTAAAAGAGTACAAGGGAGGAGAGTGTCGATTTAGAAACTTAAGGAGGTGTTATAGTCTAACTTGGAAAACAAGTTTCAAGACTATATATACACTTTTAGCTTCATAAATCGGACGACACATATAATATCCTAAAAAGGTCAATCGACATATGTAACACAAAACCCATACGATGCAATGTGCATATAGTTTATCATGCATGATGATCCAACATGCATGCGCATAATAAACTTGCATGGAAAAGAAGATTCCTTTTTCCCTTGATTAGTCACGCAGAATACATAACTCATATGGTTATGTTCGACTGATTTAATAATAAACAAGAACAAAGTGTTAGGTTGTTTTATTCGTGAAGGAAGAACTCGCATCCTAGCGTATCTTGGTGACGTGTAGTGTATGCACATCATAGATGTTATCTACTTTGGTAACTTATTTAGTTTTCGCGTGGTATTAATTATTATACACACGCGTATATAGAAGACGGTGTTAACGGTGTACACTTAAATCGGTATAATATCGTTCTTGCTAAGAGAAATAGAGTTTTAATAACCAAACAATCATGTGATTTGAAATACAAAAATCTTGTTGAAATTTGCGAGACAATAAATCTGGAAATAATGAATTACATTAATGATCCCCTGGAGAGACGTGAAACGTAGCTTAGACCGCTTGATACGTGATTCATACCCAATATACATGTCAACAGTAGATACAAACGACATGTTAAGCCATTTAATCAACGCTTCACGCATCGCAAGCTGGAGACATCAAAGTGATTTGGTATTTTAAGGTTCCTGACCTCGCAATTCCTGTCCAATTGTCCGACGTGAATGTTACTTTCAAATCTCAAAGTCAAATAGCATACAATGGGCACGATTTTTGACTTTGAGATCTACAATATAAGAAAGTTGTAAGGTCGTTGGGATGCAAACCATTCATGGAGCCTGAAAAACTCGATTTTCTTCTGTTACTTTCTTCTCGCCTGTGTCACCGCTTATTTCTATGATAACCTTCCTTCTGTTGTTAGTTAAAGAAGGTGCAAATATTTTCAGGATCTTCAACTCATAACTCTTAAGACATCCTGATATTGTTACAATCCCTGAGAACAAACAAAATTACACTCATTAAAACCAATGACTTATAATGCAATAACAAAACATTTTTGGCCTGGAAATATTAAGTACCGTGTTGCACCACATGACACTAATTTTCCTTCCCGTTGAGCAAAAATTTGCTTATTAATGTTGTATTCAGATATCAAATTCCCTAAAAAACATGCTCAAACATCTAACAACTAATTAGTGAGTAATTTTCTTACAATATTAGCATGCTATCTGATCCAAATATTGGCACTGCAATTTTGCGAACAGATTTTTTTGTACATGACTAAGATTGTTTCATTTGCGTACAATACTTCATCTAAAATCAGTCAAGAAAATTTACCTAAACTAACGCATCTGGAACTCATAGGAGGCTTACTTCAACTATAACATCGCATGAATCCGTTTAGTTTGGCATAAAATTTGTAACGAAATCCTCCTACAAGCACGTTATAAGACCTTTACATCGATTTTGTCCAATCTCCTCACACAAAAATTATAATTTCCAGCCGACGTATCTTGTATATCCCAAATAAAAATTAGAACAGTCCATTAATACTTGTACCCACAATATATAAGTCTCTTTCAGAAAACAAAATACAAGGCAATAAATCAACGCGACAACGGGAAAAAATAACATTTCGGACTGTAAAAAAACTAAGTTTGCTCTTTAAATTAATAGCATGTATGAAATCATTAGTGATGAGAACAATTTACAGAAACAAAATAAGCAATTAGGGGCACCTATTAGTACATAACACATGGCTCAATATTCTATAAACAACACCTACAAAGCAAAAGTTATGAACCTAACTTATACGCAACATATAAAACAACGACTAACGACCACATATGAAAGACCAAATCATACAGGAAACACTAATCTTGCAATGGCCAAAAATATCTCACATCATATAACATATCGTAAATTATGAATAAAATGACACAAATAAATAAAACCTTGTTGATTTATTTGCGATATGCACATTTCAAAGGATTTCTTTGATGTTAAAATTGTCAACCAACTTTCAAAGGAAATGATTACTTGGCCATCGTTGACGAATATTGAAAACAAAGAAACAATATGGAAATCACCTACTTATCAATAGCTTCAATATTAAAATTTGTACTCATGACCAGTTACAACGCTGGTGTATACGCAACATATAAAACAAACACTAACGACCACATTCGCTTATTTTGCAGTGGCAAAAAATACATTGAAGCACATGATAAATCATAAATTATGACCCAAAGATACACATACCATATAAAGTCCGCATTTAGATCAAATACGATCACATATCAAAATCCAAAAAACATCACATACCTCAAACAAACATAAAAAATGGTCTAAAAACTTACAAATAGCATGGACGACACAACAACATAGAAAACAAAAAATAGATTACCTAAATTATTTTGCATAAAAATGTTGATGAATTAATTTGCATAATGGATGGTTCTAAAAATCACCTCAATAATTTTCTCGCCAGTGTTCGCAAACTTTCAAAACAACATAGAAATAATTTCAAATTGATTGATGCATGCATTGCTTTAACATACCATTGATTGGCCCATACATAACTTTACTATGCAAAGTTTTCTACATAAATGTGATTTTACCTTTTTTACATAGGCAAAAAACCTTATGCAACAAAGAGCATGCAAAGCATCATCATCTGGCAGATCATAAACGGTAGCATCATCCTGCAACAATTTAATCAAGTCGCATATAAAAAACATAGAACCAAATCCAAACATCACATGACAAATCTTATATGCTTGCAATATAATTAGACTTACATCAATCAACCACGACAATATCAAAATCCAGTGAGACATAAACCGTGGCGTGATCATGCATCAATTTAATCAAACCCCGTTAAAAAAACATAAAAGCAAATTACTACAATGAACAACTATAAAAAACACGATATTAATAAAGTCCCAAGAGCATAAACCAAACCTTAAACCTCTAGCAATTTAAGCACACCAGATAAAAAAAACCCAAAACGGTTCCAAACACACCATACATTCAGATAACAATGAAACTTATGTTTTTCTTTACAAAGGCACCTTATAATATAACACATTCGCTTGTAAAGCAAAAATTCATTATCCTTTTATAATTAACAACACTTATGAACTTAGCAAGTACGAGCATAAGCTATACCCACCCCATAAAATCATACAACAGTAATTAATTTGAATAGCAACAACTTTTAATCGCGAATTCAATTTATCTTTTTAACCAACGACACTTCTCAACTTAGCAACCATAAGCATGACTTATGCGCATCGTATAAGATCATGCAACAATTAAAAAATCAAAAGTTATTGTCTCACCTTTTACACAGCTTATAAAATCAGAAGTTATATCCACATATCAAGCTTCAAATAACGGGCTCCAAAACATGACAACAAGCTTACACAAACCACAAATACACATGCGGAAAACCCACAAATGCATATCATACCTATTTTGAAACTTAAACTAACACAAATATAAACACATTAATCCAATAATAATACACAGCCTATAAAAGCATGCAACAATTAAGAAATATAAATTTCTTAGCTCACCTTATACACAACTTATAAATTCAGAACTTATACCCACATATACCATCAAATAGAAATAAAAAATTCTTAGCTCACCTTATACACAATTTATAAAATTAGAAGTTATAGCTCATTTTATACACAACTTATAAAATTAGAATTTATAAAATCAAAAGTTCTTACATCATCTTGTACACAACTTATAAATTTAGAAATTATACCCACATATCAACCTTCAACTATTAGATACCAAAACATGGAACTCAAAAGCGCAAATCGTATCCTCAAACTGCAACAATGTAACCAAATAACATAAAAAAAACCCTAGAAAAAGTTCAAAACACCACATGCAATACAACCTATAAAAATTGTATACAATTAAAACATCATAAAACTTACAGAGATCAACAACAACCTAAAACATACCCTTAATAAATATCGAATAACATACATCGAAGCTCCAACCTACACCAATTTAACAAAATTAGGTAAAAAAACTAGAATAACTTTCAAAAGCTACATGCAATACACCCTTTTCCAAAATCTTACACACTTAAAACATCATAAAACTTATAACAAGCAACAAACTAAAAGAAATACCTTAATTTCTTTCCTCGAATCAATGATACAACCAAATGAATATTTAGAGAAAGAAAGATATGCAAGAGAGACATGCAACAAAGGTTATGTGTGTATTGAAGAAGATAATACATACTGAATTTATGTTTTTTGCCCATAGTTTTCTAAATGAAGACACGTGTTCTGACTGCCAACTTCCTAATGTATAACGGGAAGTTTGCTTGGCACACTTTACACCTTATAACGAAACTGGGTCTCACACTAACCTAAATCCTAAAAACTTAATGAGCCAACCAAGAACTCACTAACCCAAACGACATCAATTAATCTAAAATCACGTCCACTAATGCAAAAAGACCCTCATTAATCAAAATGACCTCATTAATGGTAAAACGACGCCTTTCGCACGCCTAATGTATAATAGGTTAATAATAACTTTTGCTCATTATCAACTTTATGTACTTCTGAGTAAGTTTCTTTATATTATAAATAACATGTTTCCTTTATCTTATCATGATCCTCATGTCTACTCTTAACATTCTTAACATGTCACTACGACTTTATTCATGTTTTTAATTCTTACTGGCGCATTATACTTCATTCATGATTTCTAGCACAACTTACATTAACCATGTATTTCTACGTGTAAAACTGTTTAGGGGGTGAATACGGTTTTCTTAACTTCTTTGAAGTTTATAAACTTCAAGTCTCAAAAGAACCGAGTGGTGTACTATACTGCTTTACAAGATGACAATAAGTAGATAGAGAGAAGAGAAGAGAGACACTACGATATATACTGGTTCGGGAAGGGGGAATTAGTCCTTCCGTACATCCAGTTGTGAATCTATGATACTGATACTATTCCTAGTATAATCCTTATGGTGGACTACAAACCGTGTTACAATTTAACTCCACCAACTTTCAACAAAGCTCACCACTTACACAGAAAAGTTACTACCCATGGTATTCTGCCCTCAGAATCCACCCCTAAGAACCTATGATTCGACTTAACCTATAACTCTAAAATCCTTCCCTTTGGAAGCTTATCAAACCCTAACTAGATCCCAATGATCTAGGCTTGATCCCACGGATACAAGACTTCCCTTATAACTCGATAATGAAAGATAGTTTGATTTAAGAATCAAATCCCTAACCTAGCTTAGAGACTCAATTCTAAAAAAAGGTATGAGAAAGAAGACCCTCGACAAAACACACAAGTATGGATTAGGTACTTGTGTAGCTCTCTTGCGGAGATGTATTTACTTCAATGGAATGATAAGATGAGAAGATTTAAAACACTTTGATGTTTAGACTTAGAGGATTAGAGAAAAGAATATTTGCAAGAGGTGAGGAATACAAAGGTCACGGGCAGGTATTTATAGGCCAAGAACTCAAATTATGGAAAAACAATTCGAGTATGGCGTGCTGCCCACGCATCAGCGCGTGCCCAACGCGCGAGATCCCCGAGATTGTTTTTCCTTCGGGATCTTGGCGTTTTAAATACCCGCACCTATTAAACCCCCAATTGTACTTCACACTATGACCTGTCGCTCATTCTTATGCTCAAGGTCAACCAACTCAAATAGCCATTTGATAAAATGTTTGTGATGTATTAAAAGCGTTTTGCTTGTTCGATAAAGTAAAGATAGAAAAGAATTATCAAAAAGGTCATTTTGGGTATTCCTCAAATGTGTAACTAGCCTAGTTGGGATACAACTACAGGTTAGAAGGGCTAGTTAGACGCCAAGGGAATATTCTAGGAATATTCTTTACTTGGTGAGAAAGGGGGAAGAATTTAAAATTTAAATTTCAAATTAAATTACACACATGTTGGATTAAAGAGAGTGAGTTGTGTATTGGTTGGTAATGAGTTGTCATGATGTGACATGATGTGATAGAAGGGAGCCTTTTGAGCTCATTTGAAATGAAGGGTTGAGATGAGAAGAGTATACATGGTTAAGTGACATGATCAAGGGTTATGAGAGAGTTGTGTTTGTTATGTGAGTGAGAAGAGAGTGTATAAGAGATAGGTTGTATTTGTTTGAGATTAAGCATCAATCTAAGGGTTGAGAATAGAATGAGAGAGTTTAGATTGATGAGGTGGATTGATCAAAGGTAGACGTGAAAGTGTGTTAGTTATGTTTGTTTGAGAAACAATCCAATGGTTAAGAAGTAAAGAGTGTGGGAAGTTGGATTATTGACATAGCTTGATCAAGAGTAGAGATGAAGTGTATGTGTGTGTGTAATTTGAATTATATGAAGAAGAAGGTGAATAGTGAGTATGTGGTGGAGAATGTTTTGAAAAAATATTGGTTGGGAATGTAGGAAATGAAAGGGTACACAAAGTACAAGAGAAGTACAATGTGTAAGGAATGTGAGTTGGCATTATTGGAGGTTTATTTGGAGAAGGTTTATGTGAAGAAGGTTGTTTGTGTTTAAGAAGTGTTTAGGAAGATAAGTATGAAGTTGATGGTGTTTAAGATGAAATTAAAGGATTGATTGGGTTAATAATCACATTGCCATTAAGAAGGGAGAGAGTGGGAAAATGTGATTATGAAATGGTTTAAGGAAGAAGATGATTGGAGTATGTGTAGAAGGAGATGAAATCACTTGTTGGGTAAGAAGGTTAAACAAGTGATTAGATAAAATGGGTTATAAAAGAAGTGAGGACTTGTACATGTGAGGAATGAGTTTGTAAAAACATTTAAGGGTAAGAAAGTAAGAAAAGTCAAAGTATAATTAACTTTCAAATACCACAAACTCAATTAGTCATTTAGACTTTAATCCAAGATAATCAACATTGGATTTGATCACTAATCATCTTGATGCAAACAAGCTAAGTGCTTTGCATCTTAAGTAAAGCATATCCCATATCAGGAAAGAATGCATTTACGCAAAGTGACCTGTGACTTAGTTTGACTAACAAGGGAGTAAAACACGTTACATGATTAGAATAATTATAAATCCGGATTAAGGTCAAATGATTACTTTTGCTTGCTGGTATGTTGAGAGTATGATCATACTAGGTTTAGAAAGATGTTTTAGCCTTGGCTAAAGGCGTTTGATAAAAGATTTGAGTTGGCGTTTTATGTAAAAATAGGAGGATTTGTTTTTGCTCCTCTTTAAGTCTAAACCTAATTTGGATTGTTCCCAAATGCTCAAATATCATACACATACCTTTACTGAAGTTTCCACATGTGTCAAGTAAGAGGAAAGCCGACAAAATTAAACCCGTAAAAACGGACTTCGCGAGTGGCTCGTTGACGCGTGCCCAGTGCGCCAGAGGCGAATATCTGATTTCCTGGATTTAGGCCATCGTTTGTCATTTTACGTTTTGCGAATGTTTATGTATCATCATTAAAACATAAAGAAGATCTTAGTCAATGTTGCTCTAACAACTTTTTGACGATGACAAATAATATTTTGGAAAGCAAATAAAATTACTAACGTAGCGAAGATGAAGATCGCCGTTGATGAAGTTCACATCTTGATCTTTGCCTTGTAATTTGGTGAAGCTTGAACTTTGTCTTTACTTGCTTCCGTATGTGCTTGCTTTTCTTGATTACATAAGCTTCAAAGCCTTTGCTTTCCTTCTCCCTCTTTGTCAAATCAAAAAGGCGAGTTCTTTGTCTTTAAGTGGAAGATGGATATCTTTATAGAAGAAAAGAATAGATATCATCGTATGTGCTCCTCCTAGATCGTTGCTCCCCTTGTTCTAAGGCCGAGATCCATGGGTCAAGAGCATCACCTTTAAAGGTGTTCTTGGCTACAACTAACAACAAGCAAACACAAGACAACAAAAGCAACAAAACATATACACATGTGCAAGTCTAATATAGCTTACCATTTGGAGACTTGGGAGTATGAAAGTGTAAAAAAGTAGATAATTGTGACTTTGTACTATGTTGCATATTCTCATATACATATTATAGCATTTTATATGTATAGTTATTTATGAATCTAATTTTTTGTTGAGCAAGCTAGAGGTAATAAAACACATAAGAAAGAACACGTATTATTTCAAGCAAGTAAATCATGTCACTGAAGCATATTTTGGTGGTGTCCACCAATTACATAGATATTACAAGAAGAGTTTTAATTTACTACTATGTTGACTTTTAGAGTTCAATTGAGTTCACTGTGAAGGGGACGGATATGTGGAATACATCATCTACTTACTTCACTCTAGAGTCATCATGTAGGTAATCATTATTGATGAACTCAACAAGTGTTGTTATGATCCTAACAAACAGAATTGGATCTTTGTTGAATTCCATTCCATCCATTCTTTTTGCCAGAAAGTAGGCAAAGTTGAATGGGGTGTGTGTTTCAATGCAAAAGAGCATATATCCAACAATGACAGGCAAATATTTCGTTGCTTCAATCTCTACGAACACATTTGTGAGCAAGACTTCGGCCCAAGGTTTTAAGTGATTAAAAAGTCTAGACTTATCCCATGTGGATGAGGGGATAATTTGACAATGAAATTGTTTTTTCAAGATTGTATTTTGAACAAGAGCCCATTAATAGGAGAGTCGGTTGAGGATGAATTTGGGTGATAAAATCTAATTTTCTTAAAGTTAAGGGTGCTACTTGACGTACAATAGAATAGAGTTCCAGTGGATGATATTTTTAGGATTTTGCCTAAGTCATCAAGAAACCAATTATAATCATGCCCGTACATGTTGAAACGAAGAGAGGTTGTGATTCTATCAAAGTAGTAGTTGTGGTAAAATTCTTGAATATGACGTGGGTAGATGGATGATGGCAAATCAACAAATGTGAAGCAATTTGCAAGAGTAAAGGGTTGTTTTAGGCTAGTGGCAAATATGAAATTTTTGTCGCAATGACGACCTTCAAGATAAGGTATGTTTTTAAAAGGATTATGGGCTAGGGCTAATGTAGCTTATGTATTCAACCCGCTTCATGAAAAGTTTTGAGGCCATATTGATTATGGTAGGAAGTGATAAGTATGTTTTCATGCAATTGCGTTTATAGTGAGATTTTAGAGGTTAGACGTGGATAGAGAAAGATGAAAAACCATTGGATAATAAGATTTATGGTACTTTTGATTCCTTAAAGATTGAGGTAGTTATGCTTTTAGTAGATAAGGTACTATGTTGGAAAGACAATTATGTCATGGTGATTTGAGAGATTTAGTTAAGATTTGCTTAGGATTAAGTTGAAAGTGAATGATCAAGTTACAAAATCTAGTTCCCACAAGTATATATGCATGCATTAAAGATTATCCATGCATAATACTTCTCATTGTAGTTTGTTGTGTATAGATTCTTAATCACCATCTTGGATTTTCGGATATGATAACCATTTTGGACTTTCGAATATAATAAAACATATGTAATAATAAATTATAACCAATTTACTTACCTTAAAATGTGGCTAATTTATTAAGAAGGCCAACACCAAGATCACTTGATTCCTAAACAAGAATAACTATAGTTTCGTAGCATTTCTTTAACACATAACAAGAAAAGGGTTTAACGCTACCCGTCTATATACCCAAAATGCTTCTTAACATGCATATGATCATTTATCATGATCATATAGAAAAACCCCCAAATTATCAATTTACCCATAAATCATCAAAGTAAATTAACCCCTTTACATCATTTCCATACTTATGTTCAAAACATTCTTTACCCAAAATCCCTAATTTCGACTTACATGAAACCTAACCTTAGTTATGCAAATACATCAAGAATTAGGCATACTCACTTGAGGGGATTATGGCTATGGACTAGATTCTTGAAAGAAAGCACTAATCCATCAACAAATGATTACTAAGAAAACTTTTTTCTTCCCTCTCTTTCACCACTTCACGTCTCTCATACACACATGAAACTGGTAGAAGGTTGTGGAAGTTATAAGATAAGTTATCTCATTAAAAATCTGGTAAAACTATCTAAATATGTCACATTTAGTCCCTCAAGTATCATTCTCTTAATGATGACCACTTACAACTTCGCACACCAAACATACTTAACACTTTGACTTTTAGTTCGACTTTCAACTTACTTTCCAATGACTAATTAATCATAATAAGTCTTTGAACATATAACTATTATAGTCAAACTAATTGTTGTTCCCTTTTACTAGGATAGCTTAAATACAAAGTTAATCTAACCTAGTTTCATGGTAAAGTAATGCAATGAAAAGACTTATTATGATTTGTAAAAACGTTAAGTAAATAATTAACGTTTAAATTCTTATTATAAGTGAATAAAGAGTTTACTTGTCTTACTTTTTTGAATAATTAAGACGAGTTGAATGATAATGTAAGTATGTGATCTCCTCACAAAACTCAAAGCAAACCAAAGTTATGCTTTGAGTGACAACTATGCAAAACCAACTGAACCCTGGTTAGGGACTTAGTTGTATTTTTTAAAAGTAAAACGTTTGTGAATATTTCAACATTAATTACACAAACTTATTTACTCCTTTATAACTCTACTATTTATAGGTTAAGAAATGGGTAATACCCATTGGGTAATAAGTGTGTGTCCTAAGGTTGATGGACAAGGTACATTAGTACGTTTATCTCTACACAAATAGCTATTCTAGGAATAAGACAAACAAACTTTCGGATGGACAGTGATGACATTGTCTTTGTTCTTTACCCATACTTGGATATGCTGACTTTGTTAGTTAAGGACTTGTAGTTATCCTTTCAAACATATCCCAACTATTCTTCAGTTACTTAGACATTTGTCTAAGTCTTCAGGTCTTCTAGTATTGAGGAGATCGAGAGGGGTTCAGTGAGCTTATTGCCATAACTCACCCGTTACCTTCTTTTTTGCTTTAGAGACTTCATTCGTTGAGTTCCGCCTCATTAAATGGTAAGTCATTTTTCTTAGACTCGGGTTGAACGTATTGAAGGTAACTCACTTAATGACTGTTCATTCAGTGACTTAAGCAATGTTTAATGATATCTAACACTTAGGATATTTTCTATTTAAATCCAAAGATGAAGATCAATGGGCACAAAATTGGCCCAACACTAATACAATGGTATTTTGAATAATAAAATAACTCAATGGGTTTAGGGTGTAACAGTAATGTAGTTGGAAAAGACAGTAGAGTAAAACTTCCCAAACCACATTAAGCATAAGTTAGAGTGTAAAATCCTTCCATGTTAAACATTAGTATGAGAGTGGATACCTTTTAAACCCTTACTTTCATAAGCCTTTCATTTCTAGGAATGCATATGGGAAACAAAACCCTAATATGCATCCAAATCATATAAGAAACGTAGGCTACCATAGTTTTCTTTATGAGATAAGAGAAGATTGATAAGTCAGAATTAAATAACGGTCGTGTCCACTCCACCCCGTAAAAAGTTAATTAGGGTAAACAATGTAGGTTCCTAGATTTCGCACAAATATAAAACTAGAGAGAGAGAGAGATGGAAGGGAGAAACATATGAAAAACACACTATTTTATGTATGTAAAATGATTCAACCAACACCCTTTCCATGTGTGGAGAGGGTTAATATACTTACAAGATATGGGTCGGTCCGGGCTTTCCTTTGACTTTCTATAAACCGGCCCGGTTAGCTTACTAGTTAATACATTTATGGACTACGAGCTAATTAAGTAAATTATGTGGAGTGACCGATTCTTTTTTGGAATTCTAACAATCTCCCCCTAAGGGAGGTCACACCAATTTATAGTAAACTTAAGCTTAGCATTCTATGGATGTCTTCAGTCTTGCTCGTAGTCGTGATTCTTTGTCCTTTATCTTGTGATATGTGTAGTGATCTTTTGAATTTAGGCTTGAGCTTGTTTCTTTAAGCTTGTCTTTGTATGTGATCTTTGAGCTTTCTTAAGATCATCAGCCAAATGTAATCTCTAATCATCATCTTGTGATCTTTCGCCATCTTGTGACTTTTGGACCGACATGCCCATACCTTTCTTGATCTTGAAAGCTTGAATGTTCTTGGTTCTTGAAGTTCTTTTACTTTAATACTTGGTCACTTTAAGAAGGACGTGTGATATCAGAGTAGCAGAAGCTTTAAAACATTTACTTGAGCTTTCATGATTATCTTAAGATGTGTCAGTCGAGTATGAGCATGCGATTATGAAATTGACTCTGCTGGAATAGGGTATCTCCATCTCCATCTTTATATGAACCTGTAATAAAACACTTTGCAATAAAGAGAAAATTGATTTGAAAATCAATCGACGTGTTACTTGTAAAAGTGTTTTTGTAACACATCGAGAGTTTTAATTCTTTTTCAAAATCCAGCAACCGTCAATTCATAATCTGGACTGAATCGATATCCAGTGTCACAAGTTTGATCCATTTAGGATCTAACAAGTCACCTACTAAGAGCTTGTTTGATGTTGGCTCTAGCAGGATTTCCATATTCACTGTGAGTACTTAAGTATCACTCGGATGTTCTGGCAAAATCACAAGGATAATGCGTAGGACTCTTAAGAAATTCCTTGTTTTCACAGTATGTGAAAGACAAGTATATTGGAATAGTGTCCTAATGAGATTTATGGATGATCTCTTGGTTCTAGACTCAATAGTGCATTTTGGTTTTAGTTATCGAAGGCTGGAGCTGACTGTCACCTTTTCAATATCAACTAACTCGGAGTGAGAAAGTCGATAGAAATGCCTGAATCTTAGTGAGAAATGAAACATAAATCTTTTAAGAGATTCTGAGTGGCTAGGGAGGGTTGTGCATTGCATCACTGGGTCCATGATGACTTTCTTTAATGTCAGCAATCATCATTGTGATTCTAACAGCAGATGTATTAACTCGGTTTCTGCCTAAGTGTATGGAGGGATTCTTTTTTTTCACCCTTTATCCTTACAATTCTTTTTCATTCTTCAATCCATTCAGTGCTTACCGAGTCTTCATGACTAGTACCTTGTTGGTTTGTTTTAGTACTAGCTCCATCTCAGTCGGCACTATTCCCTTATTCTCACTTTTAGCTCCATCTTAGTCGGCACTATTCCCTTATATGTATTAAGCTTAAAATTAAGCTAATAAGCTACGTATCATATTTGGTTATCACCATAAGCTATAATAATAGTCCACAAAAATACGACATACTAGAGTAATAACCAAAAACATCTTCCTTGTGTTTCTACTTAATGCCGTGGGCATATAAGCCCAAAATAAGCTCATTTGAGCTTATAAATAAGCCAAAATAAGTCATATACTAAATAAGCTACATAGCAAATATATGTTTTTCAACAATCACGACCACAATATCAAAACTAACAAAACCTCATCTTCTTTGTATTTTATTCGAACTCCAAACGCACCCTATGTAACCTTTTATAAATTTTCGCTTTCGATTTTTCATGATCGGGCCGTACAACTAACATCTATACATCACTAACAACCCAAAAGGACAAGTAAAATTTAAATTTGAAAGACTTACAAAAATGGTCTTCAAAATAAATTTCAACGCGAGCTGGACAACCTAAACGTTATTTAAATGCTAACCCGTGTAATAGAATCAATCCGGAAGTACCCAAACTCTCTTGTTTTGATCAAGTTTCAAAAATTATATGTATGTATGTGTGGCTTAGTTCAGACGCAAGAGAGGAGGAAAAGAAAGTGTGTGTTTTTTTTGAAAACCAAGACATGAAATGAGCATGTTATGAAAGATACAAAATATATGTACTAAGGGTGGAAACAAGAGCTAAAAACATGCCATCTTGTTCCCTATCTTTGTCTAGAACCGGCCAAGGCATCCAAAGCCCCCGGGTGTCTTTGTTTTCATGTCGGAATCACTTAAAAACTCGTAAAACTCAACCGTAAAATATTCTCCAAAGTTACTTAGCATTTTTATTCACTTTAAAAATACTTTTTCAATAACTTAGAGTATTTACTTGACATATTTTCATATTAGACCTCCCAAAAACTCACTT
Organism: Tanacetum coccineum; assembly: GCA_026074375.1. NCBI lineage: Eukaryota > Viridiplantae > Streptophyta > Magnoliopsida > Asterales > Asteraceae > Tanacetum > Tanacetum coccineum. The sequence continues at coordinate 15,663 of BQNB010078222.1, forward strand.
GGACATTAACGGACGTGTCGGGACTCGTTTTTTGGCATTTCTCAAAATTCACAGGTCAACCACTCGAAATATAAATAATACAATAATAATCTCTAAAAAGGATTATTATACACAATAAACCATCAATTACCACAGTCCTCATAAAATCACCAGCGTCAACACGGTACAATTTTTGAATAAACTAAACAAACGACGAATAGTCGAAGGACTAAATTAGAATATTCAAAACCTAAAAGGGCAAGGGTTACAGAGGTGTTTGTCGGGGAAGGAATCGTGTATTGCATCTTCCCTTAGCTCCTCTAGTCCCTGATTTTCTATTCTAGACAAGTGGTCGACAGCCAGGTTTTCAGTCCCCTTTTTATCCTTGATTTCAATAGTGAATTCTTGAAGCAGCAAAACCCATCTTATTATTCTTGGTTTTGCATCCTGTTTGCTGAATAGATATTTCAAAGCAGAATGATCAGTGTACACAACTGTTTTAGACATGATTTGATAAGATCAGAATTTATCAAAGGCATAAACTACTGCAAGTTCTTTTTTAGTAGTAGTGTAATGCTCTTGGGCGTCATTCATAGTTTTACTGGCGTAGTAGATGGACAAAATTTCTTATCGATTCGTTGTCCCAAAACTACCCCAACTGCATAATCACTAGCACCGCACATTAGTTCGAAATTGATGTTCTAATCAAGAGCGACAATTACTGGTGTGGTTGTTAATTTTTCTATAAGAACATTAAATGCGTGCATGCACTCTTATGAGAAAACAAATTTAGCATCCTTCAATAATAATTGAGTCATAAGACGATCAATTTTAGAAAAATCCTTAATGAACCTACAATAGAATCCATCATGTCCTATGCAACTCCTAATTCCCTTAACATTGGTTAGGTAAGGTAATCCTAGATTTAGATATCTTATGTCCTAAAACTATTCCTTCCTTAACCATGAAGTGGCATTTTTCCCAATTTAAAACTAAGTTAGTTTCTTCACACCGAGCCAACATTTTTGATAAGTTAAAAAGGCAAGAATCGAAAGAGTTACCAAAAACAAAGAATTCATCCATGAATACTTCCATAAAGTCCTTGCACATATCATGAAAGATTGTCGTCATACATCTCTGAAATGTAACCGGAGCATTACATAGCCCAAATAGCATTCTTCTATATGCAAATGTTCCATATGGGCAAATGAAGGTAGTTTTTTCTTGGTCTTCAGGGGCTAAAGGGATCTGAAAATATCTAGAAAACCCGTCTAGAAAACATTAGTATTCATTTTCCGATAGTCTTTTAAGCATCTGATCGATGAAAGGTATGGGAAAGTGATCTTTTCTTGTGGCGTCATTGAGTTTTCTGCAGTCGATGTAAACTCTACACCTTGTGACTGTTCTGGTAGGAACTAGCTTGTTGTTTTCATTTGTTATGACAGTCATTCCCCCTTTTTTGGGTACGACATGTATGGGACTGACCCATGGACTATCAGATATGGCATAGATTAATTTGGCATCGAGAAGTTTGATGATCTCTTTTTTAACCATGTCCTGCACCTTAGGGTAAAGTCTGCGCCAAGGTTGAACAATAGGTTTGAAATCGTCTTCCATAAGAATTTTATGAGTGCAAAATGATGGGCTAATGCCTTTGATATCTGCCACCTTCTTGTAACACCCTCAAATCTGAGTATGCAGCGGAATGTTGAATATCCGAAGGCGTTACATTATTGGGTCAATAGCACAAGATCAGAGAACGACTACTAAACGTGTCGTTTGAAAAAGATACATTGGATTAACAAAATACTTGTTTGTTACATAAGCTCATGGCTTCAAATTGTTCAACAATCGTGAGTGGTGTAGTTCTTCTCGTGAACTTTTAACTGTCGAGAAGCGTAGGCAATCACCTTCTCTCTCTGCATTAACACCGCACCTAAGCCTTTGTGTGACGCATCACAGTATACCACAAAGTCTTCGCTCCCTTCAGGTAAAGCCAGAATTGGGGCACTGCACAGCTTCTGCTTTATCAACTGGAAAGCGTTCTCTTCTTTTTCTCCCCAGTCGAACTTGATTCCTTTCTAAGTAAGTTTCGTCATTAACTTAGCAATCTTCGAAAATCCTTCAATGAACCTTCGATAGTAACCATCAAGACCTAGAAATTGGCGGATCTCCGTTGGTGTCTGTAACACCCCCAAATTGGGTCGCAGCGGAATATGGGTCCGGGGCGTGTTACTTCATGAATCAACAACACAAGATAGAGCTTGAAGAGCCACGTGTACAGCCTCTTTCACAGATTCACGGACAGCTTCATCGATCTTATGAGGTAGATCTCTAAGCTCCAAGTGAAAACCCTGGTTCTAAATCCTATTGTGTTATTGAGATCTTTTCTTCTGCTCTAAATCAGAGAATTTCTTTTCAAGTGATGTGACACGCGTATCTAACTCTGAATTTGTTGAGCTTTGTTGCTCTAGAGGAGGTGGAAGGGTTGTTGTTGTTGTCGTTGTTGTTGCTGTAAAGATTGGTGCTTGAGTGGCAGAGGATACATGTTTAGAAGGAGATGAGAGATCAATAACTGGTGTGGATTAGTGTGGAACAGAATGAAGATGCTTGATATATTAGACACAGAGACCATGGAGAACCACTTATGCATCCACATTGAATATTCCCAGATTCATCTTCAGTGGATTTATCATTAAAGAACTGATCCCCAATAGTATATGCATCCTCCAGATTCTTCATTTAAGAGAGAGTCCCGGTTGAACTTAGTGGATCCTCTAGGATGACATGTTCATGAGCCGAAAACTTCAAACTTTCTTGAACCTTAAGGTACAAATTAGCCATAAATTCATCGTGCGTAGGCTCAGGGTCTGGTCCAGCAAGAGCCACATCATTTTCTCCAGGGTCTGGTCCAGCCTGGTCTTCATCCATGAATACCTGCTCTGGTGGAGGTCGAGACTCGTGAGTTTTACCAGGGTTTGATCCAGCCTGGTCTTGATCAAGTTCAACAGTCTTTTCCTCTAGATTCACCTGCTTATCCACATCTTCTCCTAGTTCTTCAGCAATCTGCAATATCTCAGTATCACCTCCACTGTTTGTCTTATCTGATTCAGCACCTGTTTCAGCATCTGCAGGAGATGGAGAGTCACGAACAATATTGGCAGATGTGTCATCCTGTGGTTGTGCAGAGGGTCTAGTTGATGCCTCTTCAGTAGCTGGAGTCCGCCTTTGGAATATAAATTGGTCTGTGGTGTTTCTCCTCTTTGGTGTGTGCAGGGCTAATAGTGATTGGGCAGCTTGTTCTTCAGTAACAATAGCTTTACCCTTGCCTTCAACTATAGGGAGTGGTCGGGTAGCCTCTACAACAAGTTCTCGAATCGCCATACCTCCAACATGTGTATGACCCTCTACATGAAACGATCCCAGACTCATCTGAATGGCTCGTTCAACATCATATTCTTCACCTTCACCTTGATGTTTGGGTTCAGGTTCAAGTTCAGGTTGAGCTGGTTCTTCATCAGGTTTATCAACCAGCTGGAAAGAGCCTCTATCACTTTACAACTTTTGCAACTTTACCCTTGCGCGTCCTTTGTAGGGGTGTAACCGCCTTGTTGACTCATCTTATAAGTCTTGGCTTGGGTGGCTTAGCAGTAGAGGGCTTAAATGGTTTTTCCTTGGCAGGCTTTGGCTTTGGTTGCTTGGCACTTGCAGTTTTCTTCTTTCCTTCCTTTTCGGCTGCAACTTTCTGATCATGCTTTGCGACCATTTCCAAGTACGCATTGTAGTAAGGTGCATTCCTGATATTGTTCGAGATCATCTCGTTGGGAATTGGCATTCCAAAGACTTCATCGACTTCGCCTTTGGAAACAAATTTGAGATTACCAAGTCTGAGGTCTTCTTCAGCAAGATGAAATGGTGATGCTGATTTTTGGTAAATATTGTGAATTCTTACCAAATGACAGATAATAAGCTTTGTGAATCGACAATAAGGAATAACGTGAGGCTTGTCTTTCCTGCCCTTCTTAGTGGGACTGCCCAGATTGGCCTTATCAGTAAGAAAAGTCTGGATAGCTTGTACAAATTCTTCCCACATAAGTTCAGCATAGTCAACATTAGTACTTGTAATAATTCCCCAAATCATCTGAAGAACTAGATATCTGGGCCTATCATGCCCAGAAGTCTTGCCTATGAGACATTGGTTGATCATAGATAATATTGCTCTCCAAGGCTAATACAGATTATTCACCTCCATTCTTGACACAAAGTGAATTACCTCTGTATACCCTAGCTCATTCACAAAGTCCATAATCGCATCACCCGACGGAGGTGACACAACCTGGTGAGCTTGATCAATGGGTGTTATCTCTAACACCTCCCTGGGAAGATTAGCATCCAATATAAATCGGGTTTCATCCAGCTAAAAATTGTAAGCTCTGGTCTTTGCCTCATATGTAAGTGTGTTCCAAAATTGTTGAATGTAGATAGCTAGAACCGAAGCTGAGGCTGTGAATGCCCTAAAGAAGTTTATGTTTTGTAGAATATCCACAGAGATCTGAAAGATTAGATTCTTTTGCTTCTTTTGAAGATCCAAAACATAGTTGCTCTTTCCAATGGGCACCCATGCAGCAAATGGAAGTATCTGATCATCAGATCTTGTGGGAGCAGGAGCGGGAACATTCTCATCAGCCATTTTGTCTGTACAAGGATATCAACAAAGACAGGCATACATGACATATATTTTGATGTTAGATGAGAACATTGACATGCTTTGATTGATTATGGTGAGATTAAGTCAATGATTTGGTCGAAAGGATATCCGCGTGACACATATAAGTTAAACAATTCCTCTGATGGGTGTTAACGAGGTAATTGTGCCTTTGGATTGGGCCTTGAGAGGCTATTGGGACTAATGGGCCAAAACTTTGAGATTTTGTCCCAAACCGCTACCCACTTGACACCAAACCGCTATAAGGAGAGTTAATCAAACCGATGTGAAGAGGAATGATCAAACCGCTATGTAGGGAAATGATCAAACCGCTATGTAGCAGAATGATCAAACCGCCACGACCAAACAGCCACGGATTTTATATTCATTTTAATCAAACCGCCATGACCAAACAACTACGAATATTATATTCATTTTAATCAAATCTCTATGACCAAACAACTACAAATATTATATTCATTTTAATCAAACCGCTATGACCAAACACCTACGAATATTATATTCATTTTAATCAAACCGCTACCAGTTAAGAAAAATTCGAAATAGCGATTTGGATTATTTTAATAATAAAAATAATCTTCATCAAACCGCTACCTCGTATCCCGTTGCCTGCACAACTTAAAATATAGTAATTATATCAAATCGCTGTCAGGCAAAACCTATCAAACCGCTATCAAGCAAGTCTAATCAAACTGCTATCTGGTATACTGACCAAACCGCTATCTAGAATATCCGTGCAAACCGCTATCAAGAGGCAATCCTAACAAGCAAACCTCTACGAAGAACACAAAGCATACGTTCAATTTTCTTGCAACCTTTTCATTCCAAATGCAATCCAATGTATCCTAAGGCCTTTTAATTTACAAGCAATCCTTTTAAGCAACAAAACCTTGATCATTACATCTAATTCGAGCCTTGAGCCACCTTTTAAGCCTTAAAGTTGTGTGACACTTATCGGGAGCATGCAAGCTTTCTTTTTTACTCTACGAATGACTTAATACTAGCATACACAAACATACATACTGACTACAACAACTTCGAACCACTGTTTAACTTATGAAAGTCAAACCATATGTGAAAATTATCAATTTGTGCACTACATTGAAAGAAGACCTCAAATAAACATCAAACAATCATTATCTCAACCTAATGAGTAAATCCCAACAATAAAAACACAATTCTAAACACTCTATGGCATTTCGATCAAAAAGCAAACCTAGACTAGATCATAGCATCAAAATATGTTTGAGTGATCCTAACCTAGTGATGATCGAGTGTTAAACACTCCTATGCGTACCTATCCCAATCACCAAATAACACATATAAAAACATTTAAAGATTCGATAATAAACTTGGTCAAACCTAGTGATTAAAGCCATTTAAATGTGTTTTGAGTTGATCCCTTTCACCTAAAGCAACATCTAAATGTATTGAACAAAGTTTAAGAGTTACCTTAGCAAAAGATCCAAAGGAAATTGAGAATCAAGAACGTCGTTCTAGGTGGCGGTGTGCGTGGAGAGAGAGAATGTGAAAAAGTTTGACTGGATTTGAAATGGTTTGACAAAAAACCCAAATCACTACCTATTTATACTCCTAGTTTGGAATTTGGCAGTTTTAGTCCCTTAGTTTTCTAACACTCTTAATTTTTGGTTTAAAGGTTTTCTAGGGTAAACAAGTTTGAAGATTGGCAGATTCAGTCCTTGTAGTTTAAAAGAGCTAGGAAACAATTTGCATTTTGCACATAAGTTCCTATACTTTCTAACTAATGACAGTTATGGCCTTTTGAGTTAAACTTAATTAACTCCCTCTCAAATTATAACCCCGTATGACTATAAAACCTTTTCCATAATGTGATCTAGAAACCCATTTGATGCAATAAACTTGAAATCATTCTCCCCCTCAAACAATGAGCCATTTTCTATTGAAAGAGTTGTAGTCGTTGTTTGAGTTGAAAAGTTTATTTTGAAAAACCTGAATTGATGAATTTCCAACAACACTTTACCACCGTGATTAACACAAATAATTTTTGAAGAATCAATTAAGAAGAAAATTATTTGGTTATAAAAGGAAGACTTCTCTTCCGAAAGAGGAAAAACGCACTAAAACGTACATTAATCCTTGGATGCACGGATATTAAGTAATCCGTGCCCGGGAAAAATTAATTACCCGTTGTTAGGAACAACTGTCTTTTTGGCGACATGCATTCCTCAAATTGAAAAGCGGGTTGCAGTCAGAAATAACTGCAAGCCATTAAGACATGTTTTAAAACAGTTTGAACTTCCGCTCGAACTTCATTTAAAGACCCGTGTCATTATTGAATGACATTTCTAGGTCCGTAAATGTTATCGATTTACAGAAGACATGTCTTGAAAAATATTTTTGGTATTTTCTATTTTTCTAATTTTTATGGTTTTTGTAGGTTTTATATTTTTGTATTTTGTTTTTGTGTTTAATTATATACAAATATACATAGGATATAGGAAGACCATCCTTTACTCCTCTTCTCCTTCCTGAAGACGTTTAAGGGTTTTCAGAGTCATACTCTTCATACCAAGACGCGAGAGTAGAAATTCGAACCGCTCTTTTAGTAATGCCTTGGTGAATATGTCCGCAAGCTGATAATCCGTCATCACGAAGTACAATTCAACCACACCTTTCTCAACCCACTCGCGAATGAAATGGTGACGTATGTCAATGTGCTTGAACCGTGAGTGCTGGACATTGTTGCAGCAAGAGCATGGCATGCTGTTTATCATAATACAGGTGAATCTTATAAATCAAAACTAAATCCTGAAAGTTGTGACCTCATCCAAAGTATTTGAGCACAGCATCCAGACATGGCAATGTATTCAGCCTAAGTGGGTTTTTTTTTTTTTTTTTTTTTTTTTTGAGAATTCGCATTTTTTTGTTTTGTTTTTTTTTTTTGTTTTGTTTTGCCCGTGGGGGGGGGTTGGAGCCGGTTTGGGGGGGGGGGGTGTGGTTAGTGCACTTTTGTTTTCATAGAAACCACTGACTAATTTCTCTCACAAGGAAACTGACACTCCTGACTACTTCTTTGTGTGTCTTGACAACATGCATAGTCCGCATCTGCATAGGCCGTTAGTGCCATAGCGGTGTCTTTCAAATACCAAAGTCCCCAATTAATGGTTCCTCTAAGATACCGAAAGACCCATTTAAGTGCTTCAAGATGCTTTTTGGTAGGCGAAGCCTGATACCTAGAACACATGCATACAACGAATACAAGGTCGGGTCTGCTGGCAGTGAAGTACATCAGGGATTAGAGAGCCGACCATACTACAAAATCGAGTTTGGTCAACTGGAATCCATAAGGGGTCCTCATCCAGTTTAAGTCGATCCACCATAGGTGTATCAACAAGGTCACACGAATCCATCATTGACATTTAAAAATGCCTCTGGGATTTTGAGAAACTTGTAAGCCTAAGAAAAATGACATTTGTCCCATCATTGACATTTAAAATTCGGAACTCATCTTATTGGAAAATATGTCACACGCTTTAGGATCGGTCGAGGCAAATATGATATCATCTAAATATATTTGAACAAGAAGAATATGTTTGCCTGTTTTCCTAGTGAATAATGTCGGATCTACTGCATAGTTGGAAAAGTTGTTGTCCAAAAGAAATCATGACAAGGTATCATACCATGCCCGAGGAGATTGCTTTAAACCATACAGAGCCTTCTTCAGACGATAAACATGTGTCAGATGGTCTGGATCAACGAAACCCTCTAGTTGACTAACATAGACTTCTTCCTTCAACTAGCCATTAAGGAATGCAGTCTTGATATCCATTTGATAGATGGTCATGTTTTTACTGGCGGAATTAGAGATGAAGATTCTTATAGCCTCAATGCATGCAACCGGTGCAAAGGATTCCTCGAAATCAATTCCCTCCTCTTGTCGATATCCCTTGGCCACTAACCTTGCCTTATTTTTTAGAACATCACCGTACTCATCAAGCTTAACTTTGTAAATCCACTTGAGAGCTATAATCATAACACAGTCTGGTCGTGGTACTAATTCCTATACTTGAAGTTGATCAAATTCGTGAATCTCATCTTGCATAGCTTGATACCAGCAATCTTCAGTTATGGCAGATTTGAAGTTCTTTGGTTCAACTTTTTACAGTACGAAGTTATACAAGCACCACAAGGCATCGATTGCAAGTTGTTTTTGGTAGATACCGGTCGAGAGGGATTGCCAATGACATTATCAAGCGGGTGATCCTTGCTCCATTTCCTGAGATGATGATGAGTTTGAGTGACATGAGTTGATTCTGCTGAACTAACATCCCCGGATGATGATGCTTTAAAACTAGGTTCCAGAGCAAACACGTTTACGAAGGGATCATTGTCAATAGGAGCAAAAGGATTATCTTCAATGATAGTAGATCCAGCTATAACGCCTTGTTTTAAACTTAGAGATTGTAATGCCGAAGATGACGGTTAATGACTTGGAGAAGGTGCATCTTGATCAATGGTAGTAGAAGAAGGTGTGTCGACTGAATTGACTGGAACTGGAACTGCTGGAGCAGGAGAAACCAGTCTTTCAACACGAGGAGGTTCTAGGTATTCATCGAACATCGGTTGGAATAAAATCTCCCGTTATTTATTTGTTGGGGTATATAAGGTGCTGCAGGAACCAGATTGGGTATGAGCCCTGAACTTATCTGTCCAAGCGTCAGAAACTTATGAGCGGGTCTTGTACTGAGTTGCACAGGAGCCATAATGACCAGATGACCATTTGAGGACGAGAGCACATTTATAATCAAAAGATCTTATTCGGATTAAACCGCATTGATCTCATCATATTCACTTTCCCCCTCAAAAATTGCATGTGTTGTTGCCATTTTTGATGAACAAGTGAATTAAAATACAAGCTAATGTATGTTGATCCACTTGTTGATTGAACGAGCATGAGAACTTATAGAAGTTGTTGATAAGACTGCTCATAAATAAGAATATTTCTCTTCTTTTAAAGATAAAGCTCACTGAAGCGTACATCTTTCTTTTCTTTGAGGAGCGGGGCCTGAAGTGTTGTCAGTAGACGCCATAAAACTTTGAAGAACAAGGCTTGAACCGTTTTGTTCAAACGTCATTTGTTCTTTTTCATCACATCTGACTTCCTTGAACCCCTGGTTTCTGAGATATCAGTCTATTCAGCAACCAAACTCTGAGTCTTTCCTTTTTGGGATTAAAAGATGTACCTGCACTTAAGTTAAGAGTACCTGCACTGACATTAAGAGTTTGATCGCATTCATATGGGTTAGTGATATCATCATTTGAACCATTTGGGGGTTCACTGTCAACTTTGGTTGTGCTATCGGTGAACATCTTTCCAGTAGGTATCCACCTAAGACCAGCAGTCTTGAAAATTCTACCCGTCGGTTTCCACCTAAGACAAGATCTAGGAGTGTTTGGTTTCTCATGCACAGCGGAAGACTTATTGGGAGAAAACCTATATCCTTTAGAGATCCATCTTTCAGGTTTGTTTACATTAGGTATCCTTTTTGCGGGTTTAATGTTGTTTCTAGACTTAGGGGATTGAACCTTAGCACGAGAATTCACCTCTTTCAGGAATTTTGTTATACAATCATCATGATTAGCATTAAAGACACATTTCTGACAAGTCGAGCAAACAAAGTGTTTGGAGTCTGAAAAGGAACTAGAATTCCTAGAGTGATCTACTAGTGGCACACTATTTGACGTTACACCACTACTCTTAGATACAGGCAAACTCCTAGATGTTTGATTGTTGCTCCTAGGTTTTTGTTTGCTACCATTAGTAGTGATTTGTAGACTAGTAGTATGCATCACACTAGATTTTGAATTCCTATTTCTTTCTTGTGTCTTTTTCCTAGCTTCCTCTAGATAGTGATTATGAGCCATATCATTTGAACCATACGATTCTTCTTGACTATTCCTAGATGAGCCAGGTGCAATCACGTGATGAGGTTTTGCAAGCACATATTCTCGAACTTTAGGCAAATAATGAGGAGTGACTGGTTTTGACAAAACGTTATTCACATCAACTTGGGAGGCAAACCGTGGTTTTGAAAAATTAGGTCGTTCAGATTTAAACGCATTCGGTTGTCTAACAACTGATTGGTTTCTGGGTGGTTGTAAAACCGGTTTCCCCAAGATTGATGGTTTTGCAAACTTAGTATCCACGCTATTTCCTTTTAACTTTCTTAATTCGTTTTTCAATGCTGCAATTGTAAACACTTTTTCCTGAAGTTGAGCTTTGCATTCATCATTTTTGGCAATCAAAGAAGTTGTTTGTTCTATAGTCCAATAGTTCGCGTACTTGATAGAAACATACAATCTTGTAATGCTTTTTAAAGTCTCATTTTTCCTTAAGTAATTTAGCCCTTTATGTTTCCAATTCGATGTTTAATGTTTCAATTACACAATTGTCATGTTTAACCTTGGCTTCATTACTTTTCTCATGCACATTTTTAATTTGTTTCTTCAAGTTGTTGATCGTTGAGTTTTTGGCTTGTAGCTGAGCTTTCAATTCGTTTATCTCAAAAAATTCACAAAATTCAGGAGAATCCTGATTCTTACATGGTTTGTTACTTTGAAAACTTTCTTCCTTTTGTTGTATTGAAATTTCAAGTGAAATACAATGTTTTTCAAGTTGTAAAAATCTGTTTGAAAGTTCATTATAAACTTCTTTTTTAACCATATCTTTCATTTTGAAAAACTCAACATTAAGCAAAGGACTTTTTACTTGATATTGTTCAGCATCCTGGTCAATCTCTCCTCCCCTATGACACATATTTGTTAAATAAGGAGTGGTATTGCTATCAATCTTTTCCAACAGATATGTGTCATAAATGGGTTCAGATTGCTCAGTATGTTGTTGTTCATTAGCAAGGACATTATGTTGAGCAGTCAATTGTACCTCAGCAAATGGCACTTGGTCATTTACTGGTCTGATATCTGCATCCACAACATGTGTGAGATAATTCCCTGAACTGCTGCTTGTATCATGCTTATCTGACTTTGTCTCACTGCATTCTGTAACATCCAATGCTTTACTCGAATCAACCTTACTCTCTTGCGTCTGCATCAGTCTTTTATTCACCCTTCTATCATACTCTCGTTTAAGTTGTGCTCTTTCATCAATGGACTTCTTAACAGATTCCATGTGTTGGATCAATGTATCACGGAATTGTCGAACCTCGGTTTGAGTGTATGCTAGAAAGTACTTACGTATCATTGGACCATCATCAAAATAATCAAAATAGTCTTGGAAATTGATGAGCAGCTGAAACTGTGTCTTGAGTGCTTTAAAAGCATCCATGGAATCAGTTTCTTGAAATTCTTCTTTGCCAAGTTGCTTTTCTAGTTGATCCAAGTTAAGTAACATTGAGCCTGTGAAAGTCTGAACATCTTGTTCAAAGAGTGTCTGAAATGCCCGTTCGAAACCTCCATTGATTTTTAATTCATTGTATGAAAGAACCTGGAGAAATGAATGAAGTAGCCGAAAAGATTTCATGCAACTTTCCTTTGCTTTGTGTTGCATTTGTTGCAACTGATGCAACTCTCTCTCTTGTGAATTAGAATTCAAAGATTCCATTGAAATTCGATGTGTAAAATGAAATTAAGGATCTTAAGTGGATTAAGTGATTTTGTTGTTCTAAAAAAATCGTTATTAACGTTAAGTACTTGATTTTAATTAACGATTATTAAAAAACTTGAAATTAGGATTAATGGTGAAAATGATTCAGACTAAAAAGGGCTAGTAGTAAAAATTTTGAAAACTAAAATGTAAAACTAAAACATAACAAAAACTAAAGGTTTAAAAGTGAAAAAGTTTGAAAGTAAAGGGTTCTAATTAATCTTGCTTTAAAGCAAAGGGTTAATAGTAAACTAGTTTAAAGGTTAATAATGAAAAATTGAAATTTTGAAATATATTAAAAAATAAACATGTACGTAGTAACTTCTTCTTCTTCATTTTGTTTTTTGATAAAAATGCAACGAATGTAACTTAGTTCTCGCGGAATGGTACGATTATCGTCGGTAAAAAATAAACACACCACGATGATCGTAAAAGGATCACGATCGTGGTGATATACGTTAGAAGTCTCGCGAATTACCGAAGTCGAAACCCGAAAAACCCGAAACAACTCGAACTTAATCGTTTAAGCTTAAATCTTTTATATGACTTGTTCTTAATCCATGTTTTGTAGAAACGATTAAATTTCGGCTGAGTTTCGTGTTATATAATGTAATAAGCCGTGACCTCTTTAGTTCCCTGTTACAAAAACGCAAACCTCTGCCACTTATGCTAGTCAAACCGCTGCGGTACTATTAAACAAACCGCTACGGACACTGCCAAACCGCTACCTGGAAGAATGATCAAACCGCTACCAAGTGACAATTTTAACAGAGTAACGTTTAGATTTGACCAAGAAATTTTAAACCGCTTCCACCTGAAAATCAAACCGCTATGTAGATAACGGTAAACCGCTGCTTAAAGAAAATGAGCAAACCGCTACAAATATTATTAAAACTCAAACTGCTGGCTGTCATTATCCAAAAAGTACAGTCCGCTGTCACTTTCTCACGTTTTGTTTTCTTGCACAGTTTTAACAAACAACCAAAAGACTAGCACAATGTTGTCTGGATCCTCTACAAACCGCTACAATGAATTAAGAAACTTAAACTAAGCTTCGAAATAAGCTAAATCTCCTAAATAAGCCATGAAAAAGCCACGAAAAAAGCTAACAAATAAGCTATAAACCCAAACTACAATGAGCTACTTAAAAGAGAAACAGTGACTAAGATGTGACCCAGGTTACAAATGAGCTTGAAATAAGCTTGTGAAGCCTTTTTGAATGAAAATAAGAGAAACCTAAATAAGCTTTGAAAATAACCACTCTTAAGCTACAAGGATAAGCTTTTTGATGAAAACAACTTATAAAACCTAAAAAACTAGGTAAATCCCGTGACCAAATAAGCAATAAACATCTATGAATAAGCTGATTACTATCTAGATAAGCCACAAACTCTACTTATACCTTAGGAAGAAAAAGGGATAATAAAAGTGAAAGAAAACTTTATAGAATAATTTTTCAAACAATATAAAGAGAGAGTAAGAAACGTTTTCATGTGAATCTGTTTCACTAATTAAGCCGAGCTCTAATGAAAGCCTAAAGTCAGTTTCATAAAGCCCATGTAAACCACTAAAACTTTTTCAAGTATAATTAGTTTTGGCTTATAAAAACTTTTATCAACATAAGCAAACGAAAAAAAATGTAAGACGAATCTTATAAGCTCAAAAATACGACAACCTTAACCACTAAACCCACCCGAGGCTCTTGATACCAATTGTAGGTTCGTAGATTTCACACAAATATAGAACTAGAGAGAGAAAGCTAGAGAGAGATGGAAAGGAGAAACATATGAAAAACCACTATTTTGTGTGTGTAAAATGATTCAACCAACACCCTCTCCATGTGTGGAGAGAGTTAATATACTTACAAGATATGGGTCGGGTCGGGCTTTCCTTGGACTTTCTATAAACCGGCCCGGTTAGCTTACTAGTTAATACATTTATGGACTACGAGCTAATTAAGTAAATTACGTGGAGTGACCGATCCTTTTTTAGATTTATAACAAACAGCCTGAGGCCTCATGGAGTAAAGTGATGAAGATCTCAAGGTGTCGAGTTAGATACAAGTCTAACCTGGTGGAAAGTGTTGAAGACCTAGTTTGAGACCATAACATATCCAAACATAGTTTTTTTACGACGATCTAAAGGAATGTTTATACATATTTGTTAGAGATTGGCATAAGTGTTTTTATTTAGCCAACGTATAGAGAGAATGTTTGTGTGGAAGAATAAAAACCCAAACGTTATGGGTGTATTTATAGATAAATTTGCTATTGCAAATAGTATCGATATATCTGGTTTAACAAGATACGTGGCTTTTGAAATAAATATAATTAATTATACCATTGCAAGATGTGGCAATACCTATGGCAATGCATCAGTTGGTATCTTATTGTTGTCGATTATGTTTTAAACATAACGTTTTCATATCGTGTGATATCGTTAAGACTATAACGATAGATTTTTTTTAAAGAAAATCCTATCAGTTTCAAGTTCCTAATACATGATAGAGACAAAGGGTAATTGTTAGATATGAGTAAAAGACTCGGTCACCCCGTATATTTATTGTTTATAATAGTTCGTAGTTTAATAGTTATTCGTA